>JBBPJZ010000925.1:0-11766 GCA_038089015.1 Chalciporus aff. trinitensis
AATTATTCATGGATGCATTCCGGGGCTTGGTCCGTCATAAAGTCAGTCAACCCTTGTCTTACTTTTTTTTTTTTCCATTCTGTCACCCACAACGCCACTCTGGGGCGAATGGGGTTGTGATGGTATTGATGTTGCTCGGAAATCTCGGATGCTGATACTACAATCACATCAGACGTCTCCTTCCCTCATCGACCATATCACGCGTCTTTTTCCCTTCCAAGGAGGAATTAGTAGCATATTGCTCAGCCGCTTCGTTGCCCGCTGGTAAGTCCCGTCCAGCTCAGTCCACAGTCTTGTCCGATCCGATCTGATTTTCCCTCCGTGCTTCAGACTACGGCGGCTCGTTGCCTCCCCTCGACCAAATCGACGACCCTCTCCGGTCGTCCTACCAGATACACCATCTCCCGCCACCGCCCATCACCCCCGTTCTAATCCCCACGCCCATCCCTACGCCTGCCCCGGCACCGACGATCATCCCCCCACTTTCCTCCTCCAACCCCTATTTTGGATACCCAACTCTCACCTCCTGTACCCATCCCCATCTCTACCACCGACCTACACACGGAAGAGGTAGGGGAGTCATAGATTTGATACGCACGCTCGCCGTGTTATGGTGGCGTCGATGGGGTGTGTGGGTGGGTAGAGTCGGGGTAATGATGGGTATCATACTGGTTACATTGGCGGTGCTTAAGATCAGGGGGAGGGGACGTGAACGACCGATGGGAATCCTAAGGAAGTGGCTTGGATTGGGAAGAAGATAGGGTCACAGTCACATGGGCTTCAAGTCCATGTATGCGCGCACGTCGATGTCGTGCGTCGTCCGTCATTGACATATCATATATCACCCGCGCGTCATCTCGTCACCCGGTTGCGCCATTCTTCATCTAGACCGGTCTCGGGTACCCCGGCGTATCAAATGCAGAACAGAACAACTCCCACTGCGATCATTGCAGGTCATCGCAGGTCATGCGTGATGCGTAACTCGATATGGAGACTTGTCATCGCGATCGGGGTTTGGGGTTGAGGAGCGAAGATCATACATATCTGTCGTGGTGCCATATGCATGATGGTGGTGCAAGAAGCCAATGATCATCGATGGTGGAGCAGGTTGCGACGCTTGTGGTTCTGTACACGCTGCTGCGCACAAGCCTGAGATCGTCCAAGTACTTGCTAGTGATGTATTGCCAACCCACACGCAGTATAGTACGTGCATTGAGTAGAATTCCACAACGCCAAGTACACTAGATAACCGTGCACTGTGACATGTCCGGGTATGTTTAATTCTATAATCTACAACCCATTTACCTGCTTCGTCCCGAATACCTTCAACCAAGTCTATAACACATTGTCCACCCTCACCAAACGTCCGCCTCACGGCACCGCGCATACAGGTCCGCGTCGCAACATGATCGTCAATCCGACGCTACGGACACGGACAGGGGCAAGGCACCCACACCGTTTTACCCGACGGTGACGAGCGCCGTCGTCCAGGTTCCGACGAACGACAATAAAGACGTCACGATCAATATGGGTGACTTGATCGTGATGCGCGTGGTGGGCTCGGCTCGGGACGGTCCACCGAGGACGAGCGCCTACAAGAAATATTCGGGGAGCTGTGGTCGTGTGAAAGGCGAATATATGCGTGAGCGGGCGAGCGGAGACAGCAGCGACCTAACCCACCTTGCCACCCGCATTCTGTGCCGCCTGCTGACTCGGCCCATCCCGCTCGTTCTCTGGCGCAGCTTCGAAGACGTTAAAGTACATACTCCCACCAGGTCCAACTTCGAGTATGCTCGCCGAGTTACCGCATCGATAGCAGTAATTAGGTGCTGACCAGACTGTGGAGAGGTGTTTGTCAAAGAGGGATGAATAGCCTTCCATACAGAGTTGATGTGCACGGAGGATATGTGACATGTTGTTCGTCTCGAGGAATTTGTGGACGACGCCTGAACCGAACGTATATCCTGCACCCCTAGAACACCGAGAAGAAACGAGAACGAAGAAGTGTCAGTGATCTGCAGGCGGCGTTCGGATAGATAAAAGGATAAAGAGATAGAGATAGCAAGAAAGAGGGTGGGCAGTGATGGATGTAGCGAAGATTGAGCCTCTGTGCAGGAGAGAGGGTACCAACCTGGGTGATATTGCAAAGTCCTCCTTCTCCGCGTCAGGATCTGACCAAACGAGATCGGCCATGGGGCCTTCATGAGGGATTTCTGCCCCCGAAAACCATGAGGTGTTGGTGCGAAGAAGAAACATTGAAGACGGAGAGGGGCGTACCTCGAAATCGATCCACAACCTTGATCTGATCGACAGAGTGGATAGAAGGGGAGAGGCCTGGGGCGAGTAATCAATCAAAAAGGTGGTTCTCGTTGCACTGATTGGGAAGGTAATACAGACCACCGTGGACACAAAATATGCGGTCGTCGATAACGACCGAGAGTGTCAAGAAGTCGAACATGTCCGTAAAGTAGGTCCAGACGTGTGACGAACCATATTTGCGAACACATTCTGTATAGAAGCCGTATGTCTGTGGTATGGTTGTTGAGGAAACGGGAAGAAAGAGGGGCGAGGCCTAGAACCTACCTGGGTGACTGCTCTCGATTCGTGGTTGCCACGGATGAGTTGTACACGGTCAGGGTATCTAAGTTTAAGACACGTAAGGAGAGAGATGGTTTCGACACTGAATAGACCGCGATCGACATAGTCACCTGAGAGGAAATGAGCAAGATGAGACAAGACACCACAGGTAGGAGCTGACCGAGGAAGAGATAATTTGTGTGTGGTGCATAACCACCTATGCGGAATATCTCTATGAGATCGTAGAACTGACTTGGAGGATGATTAGCAGGGAGACTCGTAGGTTGTTTATGGGAGTACTCACCCGTGGATGTCACCGACGACGGTGACGGGTGCGCTGACATGGACGACGTTTGATTCTCGCATGAGAACCTCCTTTGTTTTTTCGCATATTTCTCGCAACAAAGCTTCGTGTAGTAATTGTTTTCTGAGTAGTTGTTCTATGCACGCGTCGAGGTCGAATGGGGCCATCTCACACTGGACTCATCCTAACAGCCGAAGTGACTTACTCACTAGTTTGTCCATGTTTGGTCTATGTCTTTTTTCCAGAAAAAACATAACCTACTTGCAACTAGTATTCATACAATTGCAACTAACTTAACAGTGACTAACCAGTATTCGTTTTCCCTCTGTCAGGGACTTGTGTCCTAGATTCGCCCTCGATTCGTCGTCAAGTTGACCAGGTGCGTAATCTCTGTGCAACCTCGGTAAGTCTCTTGTAGCACACAACGAGCAAGGTTAAGTTTGCCCAAACAACGCGTACGGAAATTTTTATTGCCAACGCTGTGCCTGCTCCTGGTGACCGTCCTCGAGGCTGTCGCGTTTCACTCATTCTTCCCATTTCACCTCTGGCGGAGAACCTCGCATGCTCCACTCGATTTCGTCTCTTTTGTTCTTCCGGACCACATCCATATCGACCATGTGACTGGCACTCCCCTAGTGGCCACCAAGCGGTCACTATACATTACTCGTATTACTGGTGTCATCTCCCTCAGCCTGTCGCTCCCGAGATTCCTCTCTAGATCATCCCCATTCCAGTCCAATCCATTACGTGCCATTGATTAGATCTCCATTCCTGCGCTGCTAGACTCGATGCTCACCGTCATCAAGACGGGATCATGGCCCCCATCCCGCGACTACGCTGGCCAAGATCGCGGCGCGGTCGCGGGAAATCACACCTCTCGTCCCCTCCCCGCTGTGCACGGCTAGCTAGAACACTAGCAAATTTGCAACAATGTGTTCCTCCCCCATTGAGTGCGGAGCCGGAAAGAACAGTCACTAACAACATCCGGCGACACGTGTCCTCTGAGCTCACCATCGGGTCACACATCCTTTCTTACTCGTAACCCCCCCCCCCCCCTCTCCCCCTTGGCTCACGTTTCGTTCCATGCCTAAAGCTTACGCGCAAATCGGGCATCATTCCTCCGTCTTCAAAATCGAGCAATTCCTCTACCTAAAAAAGATTGGGCGTGTACGGCGCGGTACGCCTATCTCATCATTCAACTACTATCGATCTCGTATCCAGTGGTGAATCATCTGCCAGCGAAACCTGGTCTCGATAAGTGCATGTTGTCGCCGATGCGAGCGAAAGCGACAGCCGCAGGTGATGACACCGGGATATGTAAACCCGTGGAGTAATATTCCCTATCTATATCCCTCCCTCAGTTGGTGCTTTTCGGCATCCCCCCGGGACTTTGCGTTTCTGATCGTTTTGGCTGGCCTGCCGATTCGCCTGTTTCTTGGGAGAAGCGCCGAGATCAGAAACGGATTGGGTGGTTGCCGAATTGTCTCAGAAGATTGATGAGACCAGAATCACCGGATGGGTTTGACCACGAGTCAGACTAATCGCTCGCACTAGCGTCCTCCGTACTAGCACCGCTTGTATTAGTTGACTTCTCCACACAATATGATAATGTATCATCTTCGGTGACTATCGGTCCCAGCCCGAGTCTGAAGGGGTGAGTAAGCAAGTGAGGTGCCGGGCCGGGATATTGCCCAATCTGATTATTCTGTATGTCGTCGGCTGTGCCCATCTCTGCATATTGGATCTTTCCGCTTAGGTTAGATGAAAGCAGCGTGCGTGCGGTTGACGTTGGAGAGGACAAAATTGTCTGACCCAATAACAAGATGCCGTATTACGATGGATCGTACCCAGATTTAAAGTGCTAATATATGCCCCATTACGCTAACCAGGGGCGATCCCTGCTCGATCTCGAGAGTCAAGTTTTTCAGGTACTTGGTTCCAACCTTGGTTCAACTATACCTCGTCTGTCACCAGATCTCTGCCGGCACGTCCAATCTCTCGTTCTCAAGTAGCACTGCTTTTTTTTTTCAGTTCTTCGTCCGTCCGGTGACTGTGGGACGCGGTGGAGATTCAAAACTTCTGCGAAACACACCTCCACCGAAATCGTCCCATCCGCTGCCGAAGGCCGTGCCCCCGCAGTTCATCTCAGACACCATCTGGCTTTGTAAACCCAGATTGGTACGGAGAACGATGACATTCCCCCGGCCAATCCCACTCAATTGACATCTAGAACTCCATCATCGAAGCGATTCCGTTGTTTTGATCTCCCTTCTCCAGATCTCGTCCACACTTGAGGCCGTGTTGCTCCATCGCTCCCGTCAGAAATGGACCCGTCCCGCACCAATTCACGACAACTACCGGAATGATGTGTGCGTGTAGTCCATACCGGTCTTACTACACTCTGAGAGGTAATGATTTAGTAACAGATCCATTCATTAAGGTACGTTGCTAAGACATGGTCATGACAGGCGACGCCCGGCATATTACCAGAACAAATTCATATATAAGCCATGGAGGGCTGTCGAACACTTCAAAGTCATTGCAGCCTCCAAATCCATAATCGATCCCCCTTCTTTCCCCTTCAGACAAACTAAACAACGATGCAATACCACTATGCTAACAACGGTCGTCAGGTGCAACCCGCCCCTCACCCATCCCACACGGCCAACGATTATGCCGCTGCGTACTCTGATCCGTCTCAGCACCCCGCGATGACATACGCCGCTGTCAACACCGGCTCTCAGTTGCCCGCCGGGAGCATGAGTATGTGCTTCTCTTCCTAACGCCATCCACGTCGCCGTACTTAATAGAATGTCGCAGGCCACCAGGCAAACCTCCCTCCCCAGTATTCGTATTCTCCCTACCCTCCACCAAATACGCAAGCTGTCGGGGAGGACCATCGTCCATACTTTGCAACTACACCTCAGGAGGCTCAACTTGAGCATTACGCCACACCTAGCTCACCCACAAGCTCATACGCTACCCCTAGCTCATCCACGAGCTCATACGCTACGCCCTCTGGTCACATGAGCCCACCAGCGCAGCGGCACGTACATCATCACCCACAGCAATTCATTCCAACTCCATCACAGAACTACCAAGTCTATTCGTCGGCTCCCTCCACTTCCTCGGCACGTTCTCGGTCAAGCGTTGAACCCTATTATCACATGTCGCCCAATCCCCAGCACGTTGCACCCTCGCCTGCGCATGGCAGCGGGAGAAGCACACATCCGGCAAATTTCTCAAACAACGTTGCCGGCGAGCGCTACCCATGCGACCTTTGTGATCGTTCGTTCACTCGTCTTCATGATCGTAGACGACACTATGAAACCGTTCATGCGCCTTCACCGGTCCTTCACAAGTGCCGATTTTGTCGGAAAGACTTTAGCCGTGCGGACTCACTCAAACGCCACGTCGATAACGGGTGCCAGTGCAACGAGATGTCTCGATAGGCTGGATATGGAGTTGTCTCCAGTCCCTGAACGCTCTCGCCAAGGCTTCATCGCACCCGCAGCCTTGCTTCCAGATCGAACCTCACGTGTTAGGGGAGGAAGACAGGGCGTTTCAAACGATGACACCGTTTTCGTTCACTCTTGCTGCCCTTGCACACACGCGTCTCGCGAACATACATCAACACACACGATCTTGTAACTGTTCCCCCTTCGCTCAACCATATATATATCTAGCTAAGTATATAACAACCTTGATTTAATACGCTTTTTGGGCAAAACGCAAACGCATGCCGCGCACGCGTTCGCATAACATACATACATACATACACGTACATGGCGCCTTTCCCTTTTTTTCTTGCTCGTCCCCCAAAACACGTGTCAGGTCGACTATATTTCGAAATCGTCTTACGCTCGGAAGGATCATCACGTCTCCCCTTTTTCGGTGCTTTGCTTCCTTTGATCTAGTGCTGTCGTCCATAACGGTTCGTTTTCCCCGTTAGTACTCATTTTTATGTTTTTCACAGGGATGCATGGCATGGAACATTGTACATTATCTTGCATATAACATATCTTTTGTGATTCATTATCGTATTCAGATATTGACAAACGACGCCCTCCCATTCCAAAGAGGAAGGCCCTCGGATCTATCGGACTCTCGCGATGCACACATGAGCCCATAGCGAGATGCTGAACAAGCGCATCCATCGGGATCGCATATTTCGCGACGGGACAAAAACAGAATAGAATAGAAATAAGAACAGATCTAGTTACCCAGAGGGTGTCCCTGGGGGGGAAATTGAACGAATTTTAAAAAAACCGTTGACAGATCCGGGTATCGGCAATCCGCCTGAGCCTCAGGCTCTTCTCCTTCTGCAAACTACCGTGGTGACCCCTCGGTAGAGTCTCAGGTTTGCCTCGATTTGTGTTAGCTCCAATCGGAGACAGCCGCTTGACAGACGCCTGGCTGTGTCTTTGTGTGTGTCGATGGCGCGCTATTGGATTCGGAATGCAGACGAGTGACGGCGATGTCATTGACCCCTCTTTCTTGTGTTAACGTGAGTGGAATCCGTAAGCTTTTCGCTTTAAAGGATATGATGGATGGAATTGATTGACATATAATGGGCAAGGGGCAGTGAATTCAATAGATAACCCTCAATCCTTTATGATTCCTTCAAGGGGTTAACCGTGTCACTCGTGTCCCACAACAGAAACTTCGACGGAATGTCACATTCGTAGACAGAAGCAAAATATGATAGGCTCATCAACAGGCCTGAGTCATCTATTTGAATACAACCTACACGACTTCATCGTTCAACCCATTCTACTCGGCGCAAGGCTGCATACGCAACATAGAGTTCATTCACCCACCGTTGGGTCTCACACGTGCCGCAAGCTTTGCTTTCTGGACCAGGAAACGCCATGGAGCCGCGAGGCGGTAGAATGGAACGATAAGCAACGATGCAGCACCACAAGTGCGACATCCCCATTCTACCCTCTCCTGCGGGTCGCCTTTGCCTCCGTGAATGCGTGTGGTGCGGGAGCCACTGCGGAGGGTGCGTTGCGCAACGCCCATCCTTTCACCCCATGCCATCATACCGGATTCGACTTGCTCGATTGGTGAGGATTGCATTTTTGTGGCTTGGCAGTGCTTGTCCAGTTGTTGTCCGCAGCACTACAGAGTGCGATCACCTTTAGCAACCTTGCGACCCTGGCGCTAGCGCTTGTGGCTTCCGGTCTATCGATCTATACCCGGTTATACGGAGTTCACGGCCAGAGACCTCCATGCCTCAAGGCCTTGGCGGACGCTCGACCGAGTGCCCTACCCAAACCCCAAATGGCTCGTCACACGCGTGTGGGCCTGAAAACGTGCCAATGGTTAGTCAGACCCTACCAAGACAGAGTGGGGTCACCGGCACCGCTGACGGAATGTCCTCGGAGAGAGAGGAGCGTGATCACCAGGAACCACCCGCTAATACGGTCGATAAGGGTTCAAAAAGTGATTTCTGATTAGTTGATTTCCCATCTGATTTGAGGCGATATCTGCGTAGGTCAAAAGGAAGTTGGGGCAAGCTGGTTGGTAGACGTGGCCTTGGTTACGGAAGGGGTAATCTTGTTGCCATACTGGTGGAGGCAGTGCTTCCCTTGCCGAACCTTGTACGAAATTCGAATGGCACCTGTTGGGGCCCGACGGGCCGTATCGAGCGCGTAGCCCGATGGTCTCCTTGGATGCCTATGCTCGCTACATATGGCGAGATGTTAGAGGTCCGAAAGGGGCAGTAAACTAAATAAGATCCACGCTGAATGATCCGCTTCATTCGGCAAAATATCCTGTCGAGGAGAGGACGATGAATAAGATTACAGCCACAATATAGGAAGGAATAACAAGGTTCAACCGTACGAAGGGTTCGACCATACAAAGGATTGAATTACTCCTCATCTTCAGAACCATCTTCGTCCTCGCTTTCAGCACTTTGGTTGCTTTCGTCAGCAAGGCCCTCAATCTCGACGGCTTCCTTGTCGTTCCGAATTTCGTCATCGTCGTTCTTTTCCTCTTGCATCTTGTTCAATTTAGCGATGACTTTATCGGCTCTATTGAATATGCCCCCGGTCGGAGCGCCACATGCCAGGCACTTCGGGTTCTTGGTGTACCGCTTGATCGCACAGGATGAGCAATAATAGTGGCCACATCGAGTGACCACCGGATCTGTATATGGTTTTCGACATATGAGGCACGCAAAGGGAATGTCCTCGTCCGAATCTGAATCAGACTCGTCTTCCACCTGTTTTTTTGGGTTCTCGGCTAACTGATCGAGTTGCCACCCAGCAAGGTCTAGAAACGACGCGCGTCAGACTAGCTCAAGAAAAGAAATGCGCTAGAAAGTCACTCACAAGTTCCACGATCGTGCAAGAATTTACAAGTATCTCCGAAACCGCAATAGCCAGTTTCTAAACAACCCCGTCAGTGTCGTCCTCGGATGCAATATGACGAGAATACACACCTTTGTAGTCCTTACAGACATCGGGTTGGTAGTCGACGATGGTAACCGTTCGGATGGTACTCGTGTTTCTCTGTGGGCCAACTCTCATGGCCTTCGGTATCTCTTTGTCCTTCTTCAAATGACTCCGGTACGCCTTCTGTCCTTTATAGACCCCTTCAGGAGCCTCCTCTTCTTCTTCTCCTAGCTCTTCTTTTTCCTTTCTCCGGCGCTTTGCTAGCATTTCCTCTATCTCATCACCCGCAATAATCTCCATCACAGCACCTATATGCGAACCCTCAGCTGCCCACTTGACGTCAGGCCCCTCACGCGTCGTCGCGTCGTCGTCGTCGTGTTCTGTCCGCTGAGTAGCCGTCCGCTTCGTCCCAGCACTCAAAAGGTTCGTAGCAGCTTTGCGCGTGGGGAGAACGACTTCGGATTTACTCGACGAAGGCGTCAGCGCAACGTTGGCTCGCGTGGACGCTGGAGGCGGCGAGTTGGATCGTCTGCGGGTAGTTGTAGGCCGTGATTTTCCCTTCTTGAAGAAAGGCACTTTGATCTCATCTGTGGTCGACATCGTGGTTGACGACTTAGGTGTGGTTGTTCACCAGTTGACGTTGAAACGTTGAAGTCCAGCGAAGGACCAGGGATTACTTAGTCAGCCAAACCGTCGATTTGTAATCATCCGGATCAGTAATTAACCCCTAATTCACACGCATTCCCCCACTCTCCTCTTACGGAAAGTTAAATGGACGCGTAATGGCGCAGGTGTACTCTGTAGTGAGCCTCAATTGATTTGGTCCTGCATGCCGTGCATCGGTCCCATCGACGGGCAACGTGGTGGGGTTATCATACTGGGAGACTGCTAACTTACGATATCCCGAGTTGCCCGATATAAATTCACGTTAGGATGCCTTCTTGATGCCGTGTGAGGGCCATAGGTACCCGCGGAGTCAGATAGATTCACATTTGGAGATAAGTTCATGTAAAGCGAGCGATAATAATACTTCATTGATCACATACCAGCGTTCGAGATGCATAAATCGCGAGAAGTTGGCGGACTATCGTTAATGTGTTTCCAGACGGAGAAGAAAGAACGTTCAACGATTGCTTTACTGAGCCTATTACGAGACTTGTTGATGCCGTATCTCTGGTGAACGCTCCCGAACGCGATGTGGTTTACCCACTTCTTTCCAATGTAGACAAACGAAGATCATGAGGGGTCGCCAACTGTCCCTTTCCGTTTGATGTGCGGTCAAAAGTGGCCTCCAACTAGAAGGGCTGTGATCCGACGGTTGAAAGGCGCAGTGCGCCAGTTTTGCTGTTTAACCGTTAGAACAAGAGCTAGTTAAGGCTGTCAGTCGACTGGGCGTTGATATCTTTCCGAGATCCGCCAGAGAATAAGCATCTTGCTGACGAGATTAACCTGTTGGGTGGTTAGACAACTGCGGGGGTACGGACCCAATCTTTTCTCCCCATGAAGTCAATAACGACATGTTAGATACCACACCACGATGCATCATAATCCTGCGGACGGAAATATCATGCTCCGTCTCTGATATGTTCGATCACCAAGAAAATAAGTCGTCTAGCTAGCAAAGACGAATAAGTACGCTGTGTGCACAAGCCCAGACAAGTGCGTGTACATAACGTTTGTTTCTGTCCGGGAGATAGGAGGATGTATACTTGCCGGTATACCATAGATATACAAGGGAGAACCAAAGCCGGCCTTACCTTGGAAAGAGATTTATGATTGTGACTCACTCTAGAGAGGATTGACGGATATTCACCTAAGCCGGATGTTAAATACCTGAAGAAATCGGTGAGTGCACTTATCACGATGAAGCCGGGGGGATGGTTCTGTTAGTGTGTCGATTTTGCCGTAGGTACAAAACATACAATGAACGAAGTCCTTGGTGAAGATCTGCAGCCATGAATTTCTCTCAAGAAAGTAGGCTAGTGCATATCACAAAGAGACGTAACACCGGGATGGATGCAAGACAAACCGGTGGCTACTGCATTCGATCCAAAACGAAAAATCCGGAGAAATTCAAAGACATATCGATTTGCACACCTTGGTTCCATTTCAAAGTTCTTCGGCGGATATCAATGCCCGGTGAAACTTCTGCGTACATTAACAATGAATATCGTGTGAATAGTTCAAGCAACAGCATGCCAGACAGCCCTGTACACGTGCCCGCCTTGATCGCTATAGGGGAATGAAGCGGTGAAAGATTAGCAACTTTCGGGCGAGTGAAGATGTCAATGTTACAGATGGTATGGGTAAACGCACGACTGATGCGCATACATTACAAGCACATCTGCCCATCCTTGTTTTAGTTGTATTTGGGCTTTGCGGCCCTTCCAAGGCAAGATCAGGTGTGAACCATTGAAGTGCGGGTGCAAGTGCATTGTGTTCGCATGTTCGCATTCATAATAATATTAATAATATTAATGT
>JBBPJZ010000926.1:0-11720 GCA_038089015.1 Chalciporus aff. trinitensis
CCATCTTATCGTATCACGTGACCACCATCTTATCGTATCACGTGACCACCATCTTATCGTATCACGTGACCACCATCTTATCGTATCACGTGACCACCATCTTATCGTATCACGTGACCACTATCTTATCTATATCACGTGATCTATGATGTCACACTCCAGACCGCTCTCGACCCATACATGTGTTGAACACGTGTGCACAGCCTATGACATAATATGGAACCTTCTACTATGTTCTAACCAATAGCGATATAGACTCATATTGTACAACTTACGAATATTTATTTACAGCCAATGGCGTTATGAGCGCAGTACGCGTGTACATAGAATCTTCTAGCATTTACCAAACATGTACATACAATACTCTAACTATATAAGATCCAAGAGGGACTGGGGAACTCCTCAGTCTAAACCTCTTGGAGATTTCCCTTGATACTTCTACCTGACGGTCTACGGTCATCGAAAGCCCTAAGGATCAAGCTCAAGTCTTGAAGCCCGATCAACTTCAAGTTAGTATTGCGGTCGTTTCACTATCCTTTGACAATCTCCTCGACTGCCTTGAAAGTTCCCACCAATTCTTGGCCTGGTCTTGGCTCCTGCAACATCTTCAGCCTTCTGTCTCGCTTCACGTTGCTTCTCGCTGGCTCTGCGACCTCCATTTGGTGCCGTTTTCCCATGACGTCGGTTGTACTCATCAACTGCAGCTGTGGTGATCAAATCCAGTGTGATTGGGATTCTCTGGAGTTCAGCCAAACAAATAGTGGTGTAGACAGTCTGTTCGTAAGACTTCGGTAGCAAGAACATTAATAATCTGTGAAACGCACGTTGCTGATGCTGATACCACTGCTGAATGAAATTACTTCATCTCAAGTCTTATACATCTTGTCATGTTCACATATGTTCGTGTTCCCAGAACATCCATATCACCAACTGTCACAGAAAAGAACAGAGGATGAAAGCGAGCTCTGCCTAAGCCTGTAAACATGCATTGATGACCTATGATGGATGACACATGAAGACTGCTCATTGGCTGTTCCCATGGCGTCAACAGTTACTTTCACACGAATTAACGGTTTGGAAACCTGGTCCCTTTGGGTCCAGGGATTGTTACCTCAACACAGCTGCACTCTTCATTCAGAAGGCACAGGAACGGTGCAAAGATGATTACATAAGCGAAAATGACACGAACATTTCACCAGTACATGGCCAGGCACAGTGAACAGTGACATCACATAGGGGTGATATCCAAAAGCAGCCATATGTCATTTTTTCTGAGAAATCTCCTAAACTATATGTTTTGCACTCATTTCAGGTGCTTCCCTTGAATGTATACATGATCTGACTGTGTGTACATGAATCATGTACCATAATAGACAGTTCCTACCGCTTAAATGAAGTCCTGGAAGGCTCTAAAAGCCAGACATCAGTATAGGGGGTAAAATAAAAAACATATTCGCATTTTTTGTACATTTGAGATTTGGACTAGAACATTGTATCCCCAAATACCCTTCATACATATCTAAAACATATCCAAAGCCTAAGTGGATAGGATCAAATCTGGGGATGCTATGATATATTCTCCTCCTGATCTTCCTTTGGCCCTGGAAACTCCTGGTGATGGATTTGCTGGGGAGATAAAATATGGGGATCCATAATACAACTATTCCCTTGCATTCTACCACTGGAACTGCTTTCCAGAACACTCTGAATAGTTTTAGGACGCTTTTTTCACTTTTTGGATGATAGGAGTATAAAACATAACACATTGTATATATGTCATTGGGAAATATCCAGGCCTCTAGAATGCATTCCAACCTATCTCCTACCAGTTTCATGGCTCTCTCCAGAGAGATGTGATGTCTGTGGAGTGATTTGAACATACCATAAGCATGGGAAATGAATTGAAAACTTAGGAGACTTTGCAAAACATATCAAAAACATAGGATTGTAGCTTCCACAGCACATGTGGGGATATTCTTGGTGGTAGAAAATGTGGATATGATGTACTCAAATACATCCACCTCATAGCTGCATGTTAAATCCTAATGATACTTCTGTTCCTGAAGAAATATCACATAAATCTCCTATAAAATGCGAAAATTAAAACATTAGGGCACTGATTGCATGCCTAGAAATATTCTGAACATGAAAATGGACTTATGGATAGCACCCTGATATATATCTGATACATGTTGTATGCTCTATTAATGTAATGTGTCAAAAATGCGAATATGTGGGTCAGATTCACCATACTAGTACTGTAGAGATTCCCTGGATCCAATGTTGCAAGTAGTCTACATATTCGCATTTTTGACACATTACATTAATAGAGCATACAACATGTATCAGATATATATCAGGGTGCTATCCATAAGTCCATTTTCATGTTCAGAATATTTCTAGGCATGCAATCAGTGCCCTAATGTTTTAATTTTCGCATTTTATAGGAGATTTATGTGATATTTCTTCAGGAACAGAGGTATCATTAGGATTTAACATGCAGCTATGATGTGGATGTATTTGAGTACATCATATCCACATTTTCTACCACCAAGAATATCCTCAAATGATATGTTTTGCAAAGTCTCCTAAGTTTTCAATTCATTTCCCACGCTTATGGTATGTTCAAATCACACCACAGACATCACATCTCTCTGGAGAGAGCCATGAAAAAGGTAGGAGATAGGTTGGAAGGCATTCTAGAGGCCTGGATAGTTCCCAATGACATATATACAATGTGTTATGTTTTATACCCCTATCATCCAAAAAGTGAAAAAAGCGTCCTAAAACTATTCAGAGTGTTCTGGAAAGTAGTTCCAGTGGTAGAATGCAAGTGAATAGTTGTATTATGGATCCCATATTTTATCTCCCCAGCAAATCCATCACCAGGGGTTTCCAGGGCCAAAGGAAGATCAGGAGGAGAATATATCATAGCATCCCCAGATTTGATCCTATCCACTTAGGCTTTGGATATGTTTTAAATATGTATGAAGGGTATTTGGGGATACAATGTTCTAGTCCAAATCTTAAATGTACAAAAAAAATGCGAATATGTTTTTTATTTTACCCCCTATACTGATGTCTGGCTTCTAGGGCCTTCCAGGGCTTCATTTAAGCGGTAGGAACTGTCTATTATGGTACATTAATCATGTCTACACAGTCAGATCATGTATACATTCAAGGGAAGCACCTGAAATGAGTGCAAAACATATAGTTTAGGAGATTTCTCAGAAGAAATGACATATGGCTGCTTTTGGATATTACCCCTAGGTGATGTCACTGTTCACTGTGCCTGGCCATGTAAGGTAATAAAACTGCACATGATCCAGCGGTCTTGCAAGACAGACATTTTTGGAGCGTTGCAAAAACTGCTGTTGCATTTTGTAATATCTCATTACTGTCAAAACTGCAAAACAACCTCTCGATAGTTACTGTACTATTTTGCAAGAATCTGTCTCTACCGCCTGAAGTAATTGTTTTCCATCTGTGCTGTCATTGCCGTGGCACGCGCCGGCAGAGAAGCAAGCCGCTTATTCTCGAATCTCCAACCCTTCGCAATATCGTCAGGTCTGATGTGCGATTTCAGGAGAAAGGAGGCTGAAAATACCTCGCGGGCTCTAGAAAGGAAACCAGGAACCCTGCTGATTAGTACTGGTATTACTTTGAGGTTCCGCTCTGCGCGGATTCGCGTAGATTCCAAGGCCGAAGCTGCGGACCAAGCCACCTGCCTGCTAATCACTGCTACAGCATTTCGGCTTCTGATTCGTATTGATACCTGCCCTCGGGCATGATTTGAGCTCAAACCGGCTGCTTGGTGCATCACTATTGATCAGAGAAGCATTGAACCTGAATGAGTAATCTAGTACTTGAACTTTGGAACCCCGCTTCAGCGTGAGCCCATCTTCAAGCTAGGCTCCTGTGCATGGACTATTTGAGATGTCCCACTGAGTGCTGGCCATGTTGAACCACAACTAAACCTGAGCAGAGCAAATCCTGAGTCCCTTACTGCTAAGCAACTGTTCCAATCGCCTCGTACGGGAGTTGGAAAGGCCCTCACTGTATAAAACGTCCGCTGCTGCTCAACAGTCTGAACCTCATTCAACCCTCACGTGAACCATTAGCGACTTGAGAATACTACTGTTATGTCACCCGCAAGCCAACAGAAGTGCGAGGTATGTCTCAGTCCTATCTTTCTTCTGGTACTCACGCATCCCATCATCTGTCTCGAATAGCAATGCAATAGGAAACCCAAGCTTGTTGACCCTGTGACTGGACAAGTCAAACCCTACTGTGGTAAAACTTGTGCGGCTACTGCGAAGGCCAGCTCGAAGTACTCCAATCATCCCATGGATCGTGCTGGACGACGTGGTGCGAACTCTGGCCACGTTCTGGCTTCGACTGGGCAATCCACCAAGTTGTTGCGATCGGTGGGCGAGGAACTCTCGAAAGCCAAGAAAGTGGCAGGCGAGGGAATAGACAACGACATCATCAATCGATTCAAGAACCTGTGGCAGGTGGGCCTCTCTGGCACTATCTCCAATGCATAGACGCTGAACTTCCGATCACAGTTCACGGAGGTGAAAGGTACGGCAGACGTGACGATGACTCGCGATTTCAATGGCGAAAGGTACCTTGCATATAATCCGCTCTATGGAATACCATTCATGTTTGTATAGAGTCAACATCTCCATTTCGTTGAACAGGATTGACAACGCATCTGACACTGATTCAGACGATGAAGACGGTGACGGAAGCGACTCGGAAAAGAGCTCCGGCAGTGAGAACAGCAACGACGACGAAGATCAGGACCAGAGCTTCAAGTTTGCAGCTGGATGTCATATGACAATTTCGAAGGTGCGAGACTTGGCTCAATATTGTGAAGCTATGCTAAGCCGGTCTTTAGCCCGGCAAAGGTACATTGTTGATCGAGTGTGTTGCCCTGGATGGGGAATTCGAGATCCTCAGTTTCCTTATCACTCAAGACACCGATCTAGTCACCGTCAAATCCGCCGAACAAGAGTTCATGCGTAAGTCCATGTACTCCCCAGAAGTAAGCATTGGAAAAATCACTGGTTCGTTCACAGCTGACGAGATCCCTAGTTTCGTGAATTCGGGGAACATTTCCAGGAACAATTTGTCGAGTACCTTGCTCACCGAGGAATTGACAGTGACCTCACTCGATTCATCCAGGAATATGCGAAGCATAAAGACCAGCTGGCAAGTACTCTGATAAACGGATCGTACTTATTCTGACAAATACGCAACAGGAGAAAGTCAGCTTTCTCGAACATATCCAATCATTCCTCTCCTGATCCAGGGATAGATGTTTAATGAGGTCTCGTGAAGTATTTTCTTCTATGCTATTCCAAGTCCTGTATATCTCCGCCTGTTCCCGAATGTCAGACTTAAACTCCAAACAAGAAGTTCTCTTGTTGGAGGCTTGTGTAGATGAATGAGCAGCACTGGCACCTTTGAACGTGACCAGTTGCCTGAAGGTGAAGAAAAGGAAGGGCCTGTTCTCGGGAGCCCGGCGTTCACCCTTGCCCGAGACTCTCCGTAGTGCACGGGGTAAGTGGCCGTCAAAGGCTGTACCACATTTCAAGTCTTGAGCGCTGTTGACGGTGCTGCAAACATGGGGCCTTCGATAACAGGGTTGGTTACATGAAATGTGCCGACCTGTCTGCGCTTTTGCAGTGCGTTCACACAGCCCGGATCATCGATTTTCCTGGAAGATCGGATGGTTGTGATAGAAAGCATGGAAGATCATGGTGACCGATCTGAGGGATACCAGACTGAGTGCAATGCCTAAAGTGAAAGAGTGGTGTTGCGACGGCTGGAAACTCTCTTACCTTGATGATAGCATCGTGTGCGAATTCAAGTCGGATGTTGCCGAACTTTGAGAACAATCTCACGTTTACTAGCCTTGGATTGTTGGCCATGAGTGTTTGAATGACAGTGCAAGGCCGGAGCTCTGCACGAATGGCCGACCAAGGAGTGCTATCTCACAGCTGAATACTACTTCAGTGCTTACCAAGTGCGACCCTGAGGATCATGGTCGTCCCGAACCTTCACAAAAATGGTAGCTTGCAGGACACCGCGCTGTTCGGAGGCGATGAGATAAGATGAACACGAGGCTATCCATGTGCCTTCCTCCCTTCTCTTCGCTGCAGCATTCCAGCGCCCCCCATCGTTGCGGCCTTATTCGACTAGGGGTTCGACTGTTCTTGCAATCTGTACACTGCATCACGGACGCAATTTTTTGGGAGCCTTCATTGGAGCATATAATACGTCCAGGCCCTGGCTACCATTTCTACAGTCGACTCGTTCGTATAATGGGTAAGAGAAGAAGTAAGAGAAGGGGCAAGAGAAAAAATCACCAAGGGCGGTATGGCATTCTTAGGTCTAAAGGCAAAAAATGGTACAATGGTGAGCCAAATATACACGGTCATATCGTCATCCCATGTTAACTATCGAGAAGTGTTCAACCAGCTAACCGTCTCCTGGCGTAACGCAGCTGGCAAGCCAACTTCCTCCCAGGTTGTACGCATCGTCGGCGTGACTCCTCCGAGGTACCTTGTGTCGCGTTACTATCGGTACAGGTCAGTGTTTTTTTGAGCCGCATGCAATCACAGTGCACTCAGATACAATCTAGGAAGGCAATCGCGAAGCGCCGTCGTATGAAGAATGGTAACGAGCGTCGACGATGGCATGGAACTAAAGCGGATTGCAAGTTGTTCCGTCCACGCCTTCGCCCAAAGGGCCGTTGCAACGACAAATCTTGTGCCATATGCAGCATAATTAATACTGGATTCAGGATCCCCAAACCACCGGCCTCCTTAGCGCGAGTATCTTTTGATGTGGAGGAATTTGAGAAAATACATGGCTAATCAATTTCTTCTTGAATCACAGACTCGGTTATGGGATTTACTTGAGTTCCATGTCCTCTATGTATGACGGCTCTTTTCTGGATGTTATTTTACTAATGGATGCACTCCCAGGTCCAATGGGTATACCCGGTCAACGTCAGTCAGAGGACTATTACTTTGCAAGGTGTGTGTGGGGAGAGGCATAAAGACAACCACAACTGCGTCCACCCTTACCAAACCGCCAAGAGGGTATGATTCGGTGAGATTTACGGCAATTCACAAGTTCCCTCGTTTATAGTATCGTGCAGGTCTTGGGTGAATTTGGGCATGATGAACTCGTTGTGTATACTCCTGCTGCAGTCCTCCCAGCTTATGTGGTCGTATACAAGTAGAAAATACAATGCTGTCCATCTAACTTACTCAGTGTTCAAGGCCAGACTTCAGTGTGTGGGAGTTTACTATCAATTTTGCACATGAGTAATTTGGAGTCCAGAGGGGATAGGAAAAGAAGCAGCAGGGAGTATGTGTAAGATGAGATATAAGGGGGGAGAGATTGTCAAAGTAAGACTGAAAGAAATGTTTGCCCTTCATCAATGATCAAGTTTGTGTTCTTGAGGTCAAGACCAAACTAGTAAGCAAAGAATATCAAAAGAGGAACAAGGAGAGGAGAACTTCAATGAACACCCTGCCCCAAAAGGAGCTGATACCATACATGGTATGACCCTGAAAGGTGTCTAAGCAACTCCCTGAATCGTAACCCTGAGGTGGCATCTCAAGACTTTCCTTGTTATCCATAAGCTTTTAACCCATGCCCATGACCACATGGTTCAAGGGCATCAGCTTCAAATGAGATTCCTTCATATTCATGGTGTAGTCATAGGATCTGTGAAGAGTGAATGGTCATGAACAATCATTGAATGGGAGATGTACTTACTTCTCAGATGATGTGGACAAGCAATAAACTCCATAACCAAACCAGTGAGAGACTGTTGTCAAGCAGTGTTCCCTGGTTTGTTAGGCTTTGTAAATCCCCAACCGTGACATTGTACCCTGGTGCGTCAGTCTTCCAGGGCATACATTCCACATTGATGGTCTTGACCCAGCCTGTCCTTCATTGCATATCTGAATGATGATTGAAAGTGAGGATAAACATGCACTTGAACCTAGCCAGCAGACGAAAGGGAAGAGACGGTGGCCTACTATGTGCAGTCAAGGCACAAGGCAAGCATGGGAGAGTAGCGCCAAGGGGGCAGTTGTGATGACAAATCCTGTGCCATATGCAGTGCTGTGTTAACTTCACAACTCAGCACTTCAAGTTTTGACTGACTAAATCAAGCTTGAATTCAAGAGTTCAAACTAGAAACATACAGAAGCTAATCAACATGACTACATTGTCCCAGGTCCCATACTAGAATATCATAGATGATTCATGTTTTTGTCATTGACTGGTTCATGCACACTGACAAGCAGAAATAGTCCAAAATGCTGTGGGGGTATCGATGGCACATGATGCAGACTTCTTATAACCCCAAGTTGAATGCTTCCTTGTAGAGACAGTTTGAGATACCCACATTGTTGAGTCAATTTGTTTGATACTTACTAGGGGTCTGTTACAGTGCCCTCACAAAGCATGCTATGTGTCATGGACTTAACCACTTTTCTTTCGCTTTGCTATCTTATCTAATCTCTTCAGGATCTTATCTTATGATCATATCTGATCAAAGACATGTGGTGTTCTAGTTCATTGCCACAGTTGCCACCTCACTTCCACTCTATCCCCATATGGACTAATTTCATTCTCACCCTGTCACACAGCATGTTTCATATTGACAGGCTTCTTTTCATTTCCACTTCATTTGCGCCTTATGCCTCATTTCACATTCCTGTGCTGCCACCTCCTGTTTACCGGGCTATGTGCACAGCTTCTCATTTCATATTTCTTATCAACCAATCATAAAACCACCATACATCGTACCATGTACCTTTACCTCTTATAGTCATAGTAGGGACAAACATGTACAAATAGATGTAGGACTATATAAACCCAAGGAACTAGCTGGGACACTCCCCAGTTTAGTTCACTTGGAGATTTCCTCTTCAACTGCCCTCTGCTCCTGCTGTAGTGATCTCTCACCTTCAGTAACTTACTCTTATCTTTTACCTCTGGTTCTTGTGTAGACTTGATTCAACTATTGGTTGTTTTGAGTCGTCTCATTAAGATCTGACCCAAAACTGGCCAATCCTTTATACAGCTTTCAGCCCTGCTTGACTCAGGAGCAAATGCTATTTTCATTGATCGTCAGTGAGCTATGGCACGGAAGATACTGTTGACACGGTTAAGACATGAGATCTCTGTGTATAACGTTGACAGCACAAAGAACTTGGCTGGCTCTATTTCCCACTCCACTGAATTGATCCTAGAATATCAGGGACATCAGGAAAGAGTTACCACTGAAGTTACTGACCTGGGAAAGAACACATTCATTCTTGGATTCTCTTGGCTGAAGAAGCACAATCCGGAAATAGATTGGTTGCAAGGCATGGTTAAATTAACATGTTGTCCAGCCATATGCTCCCTTCTCCAAGATAAGTCAAACTTGGAAATCCAAGACCCTGACCATGAAGAGAGGAATGCTGCCTATACCAGTTATCATGCCATACATGTGCTTGATGCACCCATATCTGACCCTGTTTGTGAGAAAACCACGGAAGATCTAGTACCGAAAGAGTACCACAAGTATCTCAAAGTGTTTTCAAAAGGGGAATCAGAACGAATGCCCATAAGGAAACCATGGGATCATGCTATAGATCTTAAAGATTCTTTCCAACCTAAGAAGGGAAGACTTATTCCATTGTCGGATGAAGAACAAAAGGAGGTTTCTTCCTTTATCAATGAGCAACTCCAAAAAGGATATATTCAACCCTCCAAATCTCCGCAAACCTCACCCATCTTCTTTGTCCCTAAAAAGGATGGAAAGAAACGCATGGTGCAAGATTACTGATATCTCAACAAACACACGGTCAAGAATAACTACCCCTTGCCATTGATCGGACAGCTTGTTGATAAGCTAAAAGGGGCTAAATTGTTACGGTGCCCTCACAAGATGTGCTACATTCATGGACTTAACCATTTCTTTCACTCTCATCTTATCTAATCGTTACAGATCTTATCTTATGATCATATCTGATCAAAGACATGTGGTGTTCTAGTTCGTTGCCACAGTCGCCACCTCACTTCCACTCTAACCTCATATGGACTAATTGTCTTCTCACGCTGTCACACAGCATGTTTCATATTGACAGGCTTCTTTTCATTTCCGCTTCATTTCTGCCTTACACCCTGTTTCACATTCCTGTGCTGCCACCCCCTGTTTCACCAGGCTATGCACACAGCTTCCTATTTCATATTCCTTATCACCCAATCATAAAATCACCATACATCGTACCATGTACCTTTTCCTCTTATAGTCATAGTAGGGACAACATGTACAAATAGATGTAAGACTATATAAACCCAAGGAACTAACTGGGACACTCCCCAGTTTAGTTCACTTGGAGATTTCCTCTTCAACTGCCCTCTGCTCCTGCTGTAGTGACTTCTCACTTTCAGCACTTACTCTCATCTCGAACCTACTGGTTCTTGTGTAGACTTGATTCAACTCTTGGTTGTTTTGAGTTGTTTCACTTGAACTAAACTCCCTTTTAATCACCTCTATATGAGAACCAGCACGACCGCCTTCAGCAAGTGTGTCACTTTTCCTCCAGTAGTACCAAGAAGACTCATTCTCCAAGCCAGTGTACTCAAACAATCGTGAGATCCTTGCATACTTGAACTCCGTTGTTCCTGCATGCCCTTTAGGGGAGCCTTGTGGACTCTACAATGCCGCTGTTGCATTTAGGCCTGACAGGTCTGTGATCCTAGTGCCTGCGTTGATAGAGAACGGAGAGAAGTTTTGGCAAGAGCCGGTTGCCGCACCACTTGGCAGGAACCTGACTCACGAGTTGACCAACAGCGTCCCCTCTAGACTCCTCTCACCCTGCAGTCGCTTTTTAGCACAGTTCGAACTCTTTGAACCTATTTCCTTCATTCCAGAGAAAGACTATGACAACAAGGAGAAAGACTACGACAACAAGGAGAAAGACTTCTTCAATCCATACTCAGCTACTGCCGCCGCTGTTCTCCTACAAGGAACCTTTGACATATATTCCTACCGCAGCAGAGAAATCGATCAAGAGTCCCTCATCACTACCAGCACCTTCCTCTCGTCATATCAATCCCTGGAACCCGACTTCAACCCCAACGACCAGGCACCTGTTTCCCCTGGTCAAATTCCCCCCAACTTCTTCGCCCAACCACCCGTCGCACGTGGGTACTCTCTGACTCCGGAACCCTCTGTGAGGTATACCGGACATCATGTTAACGCTGACAGAGGATTTAGGGGATTAGAGGACATAGGTTGGGAGATAAGAGGGGTGAAGAGAGAAATAGTCGATATAGAGGACGTACTGGCTTTGGAGGAGCCGAAGACGAAAAGGGTAATGTGTATAAAGAAGCCCATCGAGTTCCGAAGGAAGATCATAAGAGATCCAGCCCCCTGGTGTAATGACCTTCGCCACTAGCTCAAGAGTAGCTAGTTCTTGAGGCAAGCTTCAGTGCGACTGAAACGACTCAAAACAACCAATGGGGTTGAATCAAGTCTACACAAGAACCAGAGGTAAAAGAGCAAAGTAAATGCTGAAGGTGCGAAGGCACTACAGCGGAGAGCAGAGAGCAGTTGAAGAGGAAATCTCCAAGTGAACTAAACTGGGGGTTTCCCAGTTAGTCCCTTGGGGTTTATATAGTCCTACATCTAT
>JBBPJZ010000927.1:0-11699 GCA_038089015.1 Chalciporus aff. trinitensis
AGAGATAGTCGCCATATCTTCCTCGCAAGTCGACACGCTGTTGGTGCCAGCACTAAGTAGTGTTATTCTTATTTATTTATTTTTACAAATAACTACTTATCATTTTCTCCAACTTTGCCCTCCACCAATAAGTTAACCTCATCAAGCCAGTTATCGGAACAACCTGGATTTTGGATGATTCGACGGAGACAAACTGTTGGTTTCTTTCTTGCTCTGACGATAGTTTTTTCCTATCAATGGCTGCTCGTTCGCGATCCCTTGCAAACCTCAAGCAAAGCTCCTTCTAGCTCTCTCGCCGAAGACTCGCTCAAAGCCGCAAGGGATTCGGTGCACGAGGCTATGCGTCTGTTTCTGGAGGACCACGATCACGATACACGAGCTAAATTCGGGTCTTGGAGGGCCATGGATTACCAGCGTACAAAGTTCGAGCGACTCCAGGCCTCCCTCGATGAATTCCTACACCATGATATGCCAGATGTTGGTGGAAACCGCACCCTGCATATACGACGTTCCAATGTGCCCGCTGGAAATGATGAGGACGCCCTATTCGACTTATGCGCTGCACTCGCTGGAACGAGGACCACCATGGTTGGTGGCGACCACATATATCGACTCCATACACTCCTGCTACAACACAGGGAGTACGCCGAGGGCCAGCTTTTCCCTTGTCTCGGCCGGAAGTTCTGTACCCACCACCACATCTGCTTACCACCCCCTCAGCTCGATGGGGCCCCGCTGAAGGAGAAGTCGCGCTACGTCAAGCCTCCGTCGACGCAAGAACTCATCGAGACCGAGTCTGCGATTGTCAACTACATCCTCTCTGATACTCTGTGGTCCGGACCAGACGAGACTTCTTTGGAGTATACGATGCCTTTTCTCGATCCGATGACAGGCGTCAGGTTGTGCCAATCTTTTTGGCTCGCCGCTGCGCGGAAAGCAAATATCCTTATCATAGGACGAGGTCCTCTCAGTGCACCTGGTTCGACATATACAGGCAACTGGTCGTTTGTACACTTTGCGCCGGACCACATCGATGCGATTGACGTCAGGAACCCACCCGAGACAGATGCTTCACGAATGATTCCGCGACCGCTCGAGATACTCAACACCGCTGTGCACCTTACTATCACGCGTTTCCTACCGGAGGTCTTCCAGGTTTTGCAAGCTATTCGCCGCGAGGTTGGTCCAAGTAAAAGGAAAAGACAGATATGGGCCGGCACTTGGTATCGATTGCCGGGCCGAGGGACCGCTCGCATAGCTTTGCTTCGTCCCTCGATGATCAGGGGCACGATGGGCCCCTCCTTGAATCACCACCGACCCCTTCCCGCCGAACAAGTCGCTCTCACACGCCAACTTTCAGCGTTACTAGACGCCTATGCCAAGAACCAAGCAGAAGAAGAAGACCCTTGGACTCTGTTCTATAACGCCCAAGGTAAGAATACCATGGGTACTATTCCTATCTCGCACTGAAATTTTGTCAGTTTATCTACAGAACATGGTTCTTAAACCGCTACTACTTCGGCATGGGGTCCTGTTCCTATCGCTTAACATACCGTGGAGCGACGATTCCCAGAACTGGGAACTTCAATCTTCCTATGGCACACCCGCGGACGCCGAGCTGGAGAGGACGGAATTTCTTGGAAAGAGTTTCATGCGAGGACTTGATTATGTTCTTCGTTCAGTGGAGTGATTATATGTACATATTGGTCTACATAGTGACATACGCGATCTCGCAATCACTCACCGCACACGTGTGTCATCACTCATGATCCCTGATGATAGCTTCAAAACGTTCACTCATCCCTAAAATATACTGTAACCCTCATCTGTTAAGGCGGGCTCCACACTGCTCCACATTGCTCTGGTCCTGTGGATTCTAATGCTGATTCAGGTCCCAAATTCAAGTCCTTTTCGATCTGTTATACCGTAGGTACGTACACAAGAACGATTGAACATGAGACAGTTGATGTGCTACACTGTACACACCGGTCGCACATACAATGATACACATCTACGTTTGGTATCTAAATTCCCTGCATAAAGAATGGCTGCAACGAGTGAATGTGGTTATGGGGGTATCTTTCGTCAATATGAAGAATAAACCGAGACCAAGAACGATGGAATCCGGGTAGTCGTAGAAGCTTTCTGCCTCGTGGAGCATGGCTTCATCGACTCTTGGAACAGGTTTTGCGTAGCAAGGCAGACTTAGTTAATGTCCGCATAGGTGTAGGTTGTGGTAGCAAGGCCGACCTGGCCGGAAGTAGCGTCGAAGACACTGTAGTAACGTTCGCTAGAATAATGGGAAAAGAGAAATGCGAATGAGTATATATAAGAGCTTCATATACAAACCGAAACATGAACGTACAGGAAAGTGTATCCATTGATAAAGTCAAGACCGGAACCGTATGGGCTGCCGAGGCTGTTAACAACCAGGTAGATCGCACTGGAGTTACCACCAATGGCGGTGTTGAGCTGCCGGGGCCAGATCTGGGCGTTGGGCGTGAGGTCGTAGTTCATGCCTCCAATGTTGAACGTCATATTCTGTAAGTTGGCGTACTGAGCCTGGGTGATGGTGAGAAGGCCGGTGGTAGGGTCCATCGTACCACCCGTCATGGTCTGGTACTTCTGGAAGGCATCTGCCCATCATGGCGTGAGAAATGAGATAAATGAGACTACCGCATGACTCACCCGAGGCAATGAGAATGAGAGTGGTACCAGTGTCAACGATACCGGCAGTCCAGTCCAGAATTGTTGAGTTACCGTAAGCGATAGACTGGTTGATACCCCAGTACATCGAGGCAGGGAAGGTCGGGGTGTGAGGGACGTAGTTCACAGGGCTTGTGATGACAGTGTTGTCGTAACCACCAAACGTGAGCTCCCCACTGTTGTTGGGTTCGGCAGAAGGGACGAAGTAGATGCCAAGGACCTCCTGCGAGATTGATCGCTGACTGTACAGATTGTCCATGACTGTAGGCACTTGATATGTTTTGCTCACAGTGCCCTGGGTCAGGCCAACAGGACCAACCCCGAGAATACCATCAACACCAGAGAAGCCAGTGGCCTTTTTAGCAACACCGATTGACTGTTTGGTGATCGTCAGGCCTGGAGCCAGTGTGACACTATCGGTCCATTCTTCTCCAGAAAAACTTCCAGAGCCGTAGCTCACCGACTATGAACAGTCAACTTCCAATCAGACTCGACAACGTGAGTGAGATAAAGCGGCCAGAACGCACGACGGTGTTTTTAGTGTCTACACTGGTGCTCGTCGGAGTGTATGCCTTTCCAGCTCCTACCCAGGTGTTGGAACTTCCAGTGTCGATGAGCAGAGTGTCTGTGTCCAGTCAGCTCCTATACTGTGTGCGTAGCAGCAGACAACTTACAATTGGTTGCAGGACTACCAATGCCTACCTCGGTGGTGTAAACCACCGCAGCGTTTGTGATGTCAACAGATTCGTTGCGCTTGCGAATTTCAACATCCAAGTTTAGGCCGCTGATACCGCTGGCTTGTTGCATAATGGCCTGGGCACGAGCCTGATCCCTCTCGACGATGTTGCGTGCGCCATTAGCGGTGATCTTTGTGGCAAAGCTTAAAGTAGCTTTTCCAGTCGTGCGAGAAATGGGACTAGCGTCCACAGAGATTAAGGAAAGTAAAAGGAGCGACAGCAGCATTTTAGCAGGGAACATGATGAGGGAATAATGATGATTCCTGTCATCACGCTCAAACCCTTTAAAAGATGTCTGAGATCGATTAAATTATCCACGCCAGGAAAAATGTGGAGCACATGTCAGATACGTTTGGAAGGACGTCAGAAGTACATACCTGTGATACGCGAGGTGGGGAGGAGAATGCTTTTTTCCATGTGTGCTACTGTACGGCCTCAATAATCAATGCAGTCCGATTGCCTAGTGACGCAGTAGTATCCGGGTAAACTGGGTAACTGCCAATCAGATGAGTCCTGATCGCTGACCCACAGTAGTGACATATGTCAACGTGGATAGGAATTAGGCCTAATTCGATACAGGTTAATCCTGGAAAATGTCTCACCAGTAAAGCAAAAGTTCGCCCCCACCACGGCACACGGACTTCAATCGATGATGAAATGTTTGGTTGTCTATTGAGGACGTGGAGGGGCCATTGACAGTATGGAGGACCTGATGGGAGACATCTTGAGTATCGCTTCGTTCAACCGACTACAGTAATAGGTTGCCACTGTGGCACTCCTGTGAGTCTGAATCTGGAGCCGAGTCAACTCTAATTGACATGGATAAAAATATGCCAAACTTTCACCGAACACAGAAGTACAAGACGATGTTGGAGGAAATTCCTATGTACTCTTACCCACATTGTTCAGGTAAGTTCGAGAAAAGTTGCCAAAGAACCGCAATCATAGCGTAGCACACTAGTTGGTTTGACTATCCAAATTGATGTCTGTCGATAGCGCAGAGGAATTCAGCCAAGCCTTTCAACTTGCCAGTGAGGAAGGAACGAAGTGGATAGATCCTCTAGCGGCTGGGACGTATTGAGAGATGCCAGGACCACCGGAGTTGAACAATATCAATAGGATAGAGATGAACGCTGGGTTGACGAAGCCGACATCGCTCTCCTGTGGTGTGAGGTGTGACAATTTTAGACGGAGTTGGCCGGCAAGCAGCGGCAAGGTGCACTGGCAGCAAAGCTGCGAAGGTTGCACAAAATCAACCCTCTTCTAATCTGGATCAACAACCCAAGTTCGATGTACTGTAAATGCTTGGCATTCATTACCCGCCATTCTCGTTGTCCAATACTCATGACTATTATACCTACTTTAATTCCTAGCTATACCTTGTTAATATCATTCGATCATTTCGTCAGGCGGTGCCGAGCGGAGTTCGTATTTGGCTTGTGTGACCCTCTGTGACCTGTGACATTTCACTGACGAAGCCGAAGTTGTTGTAAGTAGGGCATAGTGGTATGAGTGCCCAGAGCTTGGAAGTGGGAAAGTAGTTCCCGTTATTCGGTGACGTTGTACTGGCGCCAGCCGCTGCCAATAGGGTCCAATAGGCTGCTTAATTATGTATATTGAGTCCACACTCGCACTGCGAGTAGAGCTCGCATCATGAATTTTGTCTGTCGTCGCGAATATTCGATGGTAGGGATCGCGAAGACGTTCGACGCTGAGTAGGTTGTTGAAACGATGTTTTCCGCAGAGTACATACGGACCAAGTTTTCAGAGACTCAGTTTGGTACCACCAAAATAGTTACAAAAGAGAGACAAAGTAGGATATGTGCACCAAGTTCCCAGTGAGTATCCTGCACCCATCTAAAAAATGATGTTAGACGATCTGACTAGCGGTAATTCCACCATTGACATCCTCTCACATCTGATGGTGCGAGGCCACCGATCTGGTTTTTGATTGTGCCTCGTTTTGTGAGGCAATTAGTTTGTTTCGTCCAACGAGTGTTGTGTGAGGGCCAGACCAACTCTTTGGTTGGTACTGTCGTAGACACTGTAGAAGCGTTCACTAAGCGAGGAAGATGTCAGCGTTTATGGTACTGAAGCTGAATCTGACCACCTACAGGAAGGTAAAGCCGTTGATGAAGTCAAGGCCAGAGCCAGATGGGCTTCCAATATCAGCGACGATGAGGTAGATCGAGTTGGGATCGCCACCAATGGCAGCGTTGAGCGAGCGCGGCCAAATCTGGGCATTTGGTAGGAGAACGTAGGGAATATCTCCAATCAAGAATGTCAATGGCTCCAGGAGGTCATATTGCAGAGCGTCAATCTTGAGGAGGCCAGTAGCCTGGTCCATGGTCGCACCAGTCATGGACTGGTACTGCTGGAAAGCATCTACAGGTCCCGCGAGGTCATGAGAAGCGTGGTAATGACTTTTGGTGTGGACTCACCAGTGGCAATAAGGACAAGAGTGCTGCCAGTGTCGACGATACCAGCGGTCGTGGAGAGGATCGGGAAAGCACCATACAAGATGGTCTGATCGATTCCCCAGTAGGCAGACGCAGGGGAGGTGGTGGTGAGAGGGACGTAGTTCACAGGACCAACTATAACAGAGCTGTCATAATTACCAAAGGTGAGCTCTCCAGTGCTGTCTGCTGCAGAGGCAGGGACGAAGTAGATGCCAAGCACTGCCTCCGAGATAGTTCCTTGAGCGTACAGATTGTCCGTGACAGTTGGCACTGTGTCTGTGTTGCTCACAGTTCCAGTGGTCAGGTCAACGGGACCCACGCCGAGAATACCATCGAAACCAGTGATACCAGTGCTAGTGGAAGCCACGCCGATAGATTGACTAGGGATAGTCAAATCGGGGGACAATGTGACCGTATCAAGCCATTCCTCTCCAGAAAAGCTTCCAGATCCATAGGAAACTGACTATAAAATGCATCAGGTTCGACTGAATGTCGACTACGTGAAAGGATAAACCCACGACCGTGTTTCCAGTGTCCTGGCTACTCTCCGTTTGCACGTATGGATTATTCGCTCCCAACCAAGTATTGGAGCTTCCAGTGTCGATCAACAGTGTATCTATACTTGACTCAGGTGGTGTCTCGACGTATGCTAACTGAATTACTTACAGTCAGTGGAAGGAGTGCCGACGCTTACTTGGGCGGTGTAGTGCGTGGCAGCATTTGTGACACCGACAGGGTAGCCACTGCGTTTTCCCAGATGACCGGCTTGTTTCATGGCCAGAGCACGAGCCCTATCCTGCTCAGCAAGGTTGCTGAAACCGGATAACTTGAAGTTGGTGGTAAATTTGAGAGTCGCCTTTCCGGCATCACGAGCGATGGGGCTTGCATCTGCGACAGCAAGGGCAAACAACAAGTATGAGAGGGGAGCTTTGGCAGGAAACATGGTGGCGCCCGAGAGGTTGGGGTGTTGAACAACCACCAGAGTCAACCTTTTTGTAACAAATTATAGCGCATGATGGTACACTCACATGCGGAGGAGGGCACAACACGTGGGGATAGCCATTAAAGTTCGTCCGCTCTCTTGGCTTCCGAACAAAAGTGTCACTCTCAGCCGCTGTCAGGCTGAGTGTGAAGTAGCAATCAGATTGTGGCCCACCAGAATGATGAGAGGGATCCCTGAAAGAGTACGAGGGAGTGAAGCCTCGTGTGCATGCTTCTATGATTGAGCGTATTTGACAGGCGCTAGACTCAGGCCGAGTTGCACTCAGACTGATGGACGCGCTGGGTGGGTTCATATTCTAAGTACTGCATGCAACTTTTTTATGAGAAATCCACCCACTGTTATGTCCTTAGCTTTCTTTGTTAGCTCATGACAGCACGAAGAGTGACCACTGACTAGTGACACGCTGTATCCGATCGTTACTGTTAAATAAGGTTATGAGCGCTCGAAGGCGTTGGAGGGTGAAAATTTAGAACAGAGGTAACGTTTACCCGGTGCCTGCAATTTAACAAGGAATCGCGCGATGCGGGAGTAATTTGGGGGCCCGAAGAACCGCAAGGCTATGAAGTGTCTGATGAACAAACGAAGCACACCAAAATCTCAGGAGGTACTTACTAGTATACTGACTCGCACAGATTGGCGCTTGGCAGTTCTTGTCGGTATATTTTGACAGGATCCAATCTGACACTTTATATATGGTATTTGGCCACCTGCCAGTGTGTGTACCATCAATTGTAATGAGGTTTGCGCGAGGCTTGATCTGGCCCGCCGCTCGAGCACCCTGAGGTTGTCCTTGTGTCCGTGGGAAAGTGTACTCCTGGTTGAATGTCCCACCACTGCGACCTCTGCCAAGTGAGTGACAACGTTGTCGCCCAATTGGCCAACCAAATACGCAGATCGAATGATCCTAGCAGCTGCGCCAATTTTGCGTGACATGGCAAACAAGGACGATGTAAACGAATACTCCGAAGTTGAGCGAAGAAATGCACAAGGCCCAAGACGAGCCTGGTTTAAATTCAAGTAAGGACTACAATTACTTCTCCCATCGCAGTTCAGCTGCCGCTCAATACCAAAATGAATCTCATTAGGGAAAAAGGTAAAATACGACAAGTGCCTCTAGCCACCATTCGGTGTAGGTATCCTGCATAGCTATCCGTAGGGCAGTAAACTTATCGCTGGCCTTGGTTTGATTGGCAATATGAGTTGCCACAACTTGTGGGTCAACTATACCACTAGTTGGTGTCGACACTGGTGTACGCTGTTTCGGCAAAACCGACTCTCCCGTTGGCAGTATCGTAGATGGAGTAGAAACGTTCGCTACGGAAGAGACATGTCAACACTGATAAGTCGTGAAACTGAATTCGACCACCCACAGGAATGTGAAGCCATTCATGAAGTCAAGGCCAGTCCCAGAGCTGTTACCAATGTCAGAGACGATGAGGTAAATCGAGCTAGAGTTGCCCCCAATGGCAGTGTTGAGCGACCGTGGCCAGATCTGGGCATTGGGTACGAGGTCGTAGGCTATACCCCCAACATTGAATGTCAAATTCTGGAGGTTGGCGTACTGAGCCTGGGTAATGGAGAGAAGGCCGGTGGAATTGTCCATGACACCACCCGTTATCGACTGATAACGTTGGAATGCATCTGTAGTCCCCCAAGGCTATGTGAGAGAAATGATAACGAGTCGCGGGGCTTGACTCACCAGTAGCAAGAAGAACAAGGGTGGTACCAGTGTCAACGATGCCAGCAGTCGAGTTCAGGATTGTCGAACCACCATAATCGATCGACTGATCAATGCCCCAGTAGGTCGATGCGGGGGAGGTGGTGGTGAGAGGGACGTAGTTTACAGAGCCTGTGATGACAGTATTGTCATAACCACCAAAGGTGAGCTCTCCGGTGCTGTTCGTCGCAGAGGCAGGAACGAAGTAGACGCCAAGCACCTCCTCCGAGATGAATCCCTGACTGTACAGATTGTCCGTAACAGTAGGCACTGTATCTGTGTTGCTTACAGTCCCAGTGGTCAGGTCGACAGGACCAACACCGAGAATACCATCAGCAGTGATACCGTTGGTCACGTTAGCCACACCGATTGATTGGTTGGAAATCATTAATCCGGTGGAGAGCCTGACGGTGTCAAGCCACTCCTCTCCAGTGAAGTTTCCAGAGCCGTAAGAAATCGACTATAAACGCCTCAGATCTGACTGAATGCTAACGGTGTGAAAAGGAAAAAAACGCACAACAGTGTTCCCGGTGTCGATACTACTGGCCGTGGGGGTGTACGACTGATTGGCCCCCACCCAGGTGTTGGAGCTCCCAGTGTCGATCAACAATGAATCTGCATTTAAGTTAAATGGGTGAACTAGTCTCGAACGAAAACGACTGAACTGCGTACAATTTGTCGCAGGTTCACCAATTCCAACTTCGGCTGTGTAGTGCGTGGCAGCATTTGTGATGCCAACACTCTCAGACGCGCTACGTTTTCCGAGATGAGCAACTCGCTTCAGAGCCTGAGCGCGAGCCCTATCTTGCTCAGCGAGATTGCTGAAACCGGACAACTTGGTGTTGGCGACAAATTTGAGCGCCGCCTTTCCGGTATCGCGGGCGAGGGTACTGCGCGCATCCGCAACAGTGAGGGCCAACAACAAACATGAGAGGAGAACTTTAGCAGGAAACATGTTGGCTGCACGGGAGGCTGGCCGGGGGTGTCGGACAGTCAATATCGTCAACCATTTTATAACAAACGCGGGCATCGCCACGGTGTGTCCACTGGCCCGGGCACGCATCAAAGGGTCGAGTGTACCATAGAGCTCACTCGTTATTGCTCCGCTGTCTTGGTCCCAAATACTTAGCAGTCACCGTCAACCGGAGCGTGAGCAAGAATCTAATCTGGCTCCAACAGAATGGTGAAGAGTTTAACCTATTTGGGTGCTCTGACATTGTGTACATGCTGTTATAATCGAGCCTATTTGACAGAGGCTCCACATAGCGCGCTAACCAGATACAGTTGAAATTATGTGCTTTCTTCTCCGTAGTAACGAAGTCCACTTACTTTGAGATCTTTCCAAGGTCTTTCTGAAGCTTGCTCGAGCCCGACCAATCTTTGTACGAACGAAGAGAGTCGCTGAGAATGGTTTCGCCGGCGATGAGTTTGACATATGAGTACACCTTGCTCAGGCTCCTAGCACTTGAAAGTTCTTGCGAGCAAGTGCTAATGGCAAGAAACCTTGGCACGGAGAAAAAATCACAAGGATATAACATAACGAACAAACCTTACCGAAGGCGGAGAGAAATTCCAGTGAGGATTAAAAAGTTAAGCGACCTGCTAAACACCTTCCGGGTAGACCGTTTTGGTTTAGGTCAGGTTGGGATTACTATACACCCGCCTTGTATGGCTCAATTGGTTGATTTTCCACCAAGCCAAACATTTCTTGTGTGCGCGTAAGTCACTCAGTAGTATTGACCGCTTGTTTCATTTCAACCACTCTCTGGATGCGGCCCACTAGTATTGACAGTTCATTCCAATCACCAATCAGTGGCGTTTGGACTTGGCCACGTCAACCGGCTATTAAACGTACTTACGTACTTATTATGACAGAATCCCTTGCTAGTGGCCACCAATCTCGAATTGACATATGTACATCAAACGAGCCACAAATGAAAAGCAAGAGATTGAACTATTGACTGTGACATTCCCGCAGTACTTAGCTTGACAGACATCGTACGTTCATTTGGCTGAGGCCTAACAACCCATCAGTAAGCCTCACCACATATCCGCCAATTTCCTCGGTCTCCAGGTTATTGACGAGATACTCTCGATGTACCACTCGACGGGCATTCGTCTGTTCTACCACCATCCTTGCATCGAATGGCAAGTTTTCCCCTGCACAAGCGAGCGTATCTTGTATTCTGTGAGGGTCCACTATCGCCGCAGAAACGTCGAGCAATTCCTCCGGCACTCCGTATCTGATCGCGCTCGCACGTTGTGCTGGAGAAGTGGGACTACAGAATTTGCTGCAAAAATCGAGCGCCACTTGCAATTCTCCTTCTGAGATCCTTGTACCCATGTCCGACGCTCCTTGGATGACTGCGGATTCCTGGTCAGCCACTTAGAGTGATTAGAGAGCGGCTCCGCACCTGGACGTATCGATGCAAAAGCTCGGTCATAGTCATCTTCGTCCACATCGTTGAGAACATCGATCTGGGTTGCACGAATTTGCTTATATGCGCTTAGAACGACCATCTGGAACCTACAGTCCTTTAGAAAGATGACATTAGGCCGACAGATATCCTACCTCGTGTAACTTAGGGAAAATCTTTTCGTGTACCATGCAACAGCCTCAGCCTCTGAACAGTCGCCCCGGATTGAGGCGCAAATTGAGGCGGCGGCAGACAAGGCGGATGTCATCGCAAGGTGAACCCCCGAAGAGAAAAGTGGGTCGATAAACGCTAGTATTAGAGTTAGAGCTTTGGAAACGGTAACACAGAAGCGCGGGCCATGCGTACCTCCTGCATCTCCGACAACACGGAAGGAATCCCCTGCATATTGCGGCGCCGAGTAGCTGAAATCAGCGGCCGACCGGACCAACGGGTGCACGGATCCCGGCAGGGCTTCGGGGGATGGTTTTGAGATGAGAGTTCCACATCCAAGGAGTCGGATCAGGTTAGGTGCAAGTGACAATAGAGCCTGGTATCGCTCCGTTGTCGAGGATCCGGGCATCCTCTTGAGTCTTTCCTGGTACAGCTTCTGATCCAAGACAACGCCGATAGAGGTGGTACCATCATGAAGCGGGATAAACC
>JBBPJZ010000928.1:0-11679 GCA_038089015.1 Chalciporus aff. trinitensis
CTAGTAAGTCATACAACATCACAAACAAACAAGAAGTGTTAGGCTCCTACTATTTGTACAGTTGGAATTGGGGGTACTTTCCCGGAAGTGTAGGACCCCGGTTGTTTGCTTGTGATTTGGTCATAGGGCCCATTGCCCAGTCTAACCCACTGGCTTTCAGCAGCGTTCTACAGTTGGGGCAAGGCGGAAGCATGGCGTTACTAGCCCAAATTGTACGTCCGTCATACTTTGGATATGAAGACGGATCGACTGGTGCGTCATAAGTAAACAGTTTGGTAAGGTCAAAGGCAATGCCGTGGGCCTTGAGTTTTGTGGCTTCGTCTTGATCCCTATCTCAGAAACATGGTCAACATTAGTTCATCTTCGCGCATGAATGAAATGACGAACTTCAAGATATAGAGGAATGGGTATGTCTCGGCACAGTTGCCGTACCTGGTCCCAGTGTTGCCATACAGTGTCCGGGCGAAAGATTGGTCGACACCACCATTGAATTCGATGGGGAGCATATGTGAGGAGGAAAGGTATTCCCAGCGTTTCTTTCTCATCTGGTCATTGAACTTCGTCTTGTTTTTAGACAATCCCCCAATACTGGCGCCAAAGAAGGGGCAGAGTATCTGACGACTGTCCGCGAACCAGGTTACTTGCGCCACCGTGGGCGGCATACCAACGCGTCCGAGAGTGCAACACCATTTGGCATACAGAGTGAGAAGGGGCAGGAAATAATTCGTTGGAGTAGGATGTGGGTTCGAGGTTTCTGATATCGTGGAGGTAAGAGACAGGAGAGTGCCAATGAGGTCGAAGATGATATAAAAAGGCTCTTTGTTGGGGTTTCCCGTCCATGGTATCTCTTCAGTCGGTTTCAAAATAAGGTCTCCCAAAACAGGGTCCCGTTTAATGCTGGCCCGAAGGACCTGCTTTGGGGGGTCAGGGTCTGAATAAAGCTTGCCGTCACTGCATGCAAGTGAGATCGAGTTAGTGATGACAATACAGAGAGTAACGAAACTCGACAACAGTCACAATACTTACTAGAGGCCTTTGATAGTCGCGACGAGCATGGTCACGTCAGGTCTGTGAGCTTCAGGGACTCCATAGGCTTCGAGATGGTCGGCAATTTCTTGAAAGAAATCGAGTATCTGGGAGGTACCATGAGCGTGAGTGATAATTGAGTCTCGTATCAGCATACCAGCTGTGGGGTTTCCAAACTGTAGCAAGCATCAAAACTCTTCTGGTGGTTGAACAAGAGTATGGGGGCGAATGGATTGGGCTCAGCCATGGTGCAGTGAGAAAATGTGTGGTGAAAGGATCAAGCGCAGACTGGGGAGTTCAAAGGATGAAAGTTGGGTTAATATATGGCGAACTCACCGGGGGCCTTTCCAGTCCGACAAGTCAATATGAAGAGAATGGTAAACGAGATACAACAACAGTAATTCGCTGACATCGAGTCAAGACTCCAGGTCGCCAGATCTGTTTGAAGGAACAGATTAGTTCCCCTGCGCGCAATGCTAAAACGGAATGGAAGTGCCAGCAGGAGAGTCGGAATCAAGGGCTCCCCGATAATCATCTCGTCACACGATGAATTACGGTGCCTGCGCTCACCCTTGTGCTGGGAAATGTGGATCCAGAGCAAGGACTTGCAGGATTGTATAATTCACCGAACACCTCGGATTTGTTGAACTTTTGAAACGAGCCAGGATGATGGAGTACGGCAGGCTTGCTTTGCTTCATCTCCAGAAGCCCATCGTGCGACCTTCAATCCGTCAGCAACATGACCGCCCCTGGTTCCGGAAAAATGAAAGGGCTTGACTTTACGGAATATTAGCACGAGCCCAGCGAGTTTCAACGGAAGAGACACGTGAATTGCTACGGTGTGCCTGCTTTTCCTCATCCTCCGATGAACGCCGCGAAGGCTTGAAGCCATGTCCTGTGTCGGACAGGATGAGGATGAATGCACCAGCCCGAACGATCTGGACCGCTGCCCAGTGGTCACACTTGCTAGTGAGAAAGGCACGCTAACTGTCGACAATCACGGTGAGCGTCAAGCTCCGTGGTGAGGCACGGATTGGCTGTGGTCGATTTCGATGTCGTGCTCAAGAAGGATTTGGAGGTGTGGCCAAATCTTGTCTTGGTCAGTCCCGTTTTGTTTTCAAGTTGAAGCGGTGTCGATCATGATTCCGTTGACTCTAAAACCGATTGACCCAAAATTGACTTCCTTCGTTTACCCTCGGAACTTCAAGTTGTCACGGTGGTGAGTCTGCCAGCCTAAGTGGATGCACGAAAACCAGTTTGATGGTAGAGGCTGTAGAGCAAGCATCGTACCTGCCCAGCGCCCGCCCATCAGCTGAGGATTGAGCGTCTATACCTTGTGCCTTGAACACTTGAACCTGAGGAGGAATGCAATGAAAAAAACGTACCTAAGGTACCCATTTTGTGGTATTCTTAGGACTTGAATGGGTTCGAACATCTGGCGTACCTAACGCCGATGATAACGCCGTTTTCAATGCGGCCCAGTGGGACCTTGAACGGTTTCAAGTTAGTTGAAGGAACCAGGCTGTGTGCGTAATCAACTGACAAGTTAGGGGGAAGCAACGAGTAGAAAAGCGGTCTGCCCTTCCCCAACCTGACCTTGCAACTCCTCAGTAAAGATTCACCAACAGTCGAGTCCATAGTAGTACGTCACTGTCTGCAGCTTCACTCAGTGTTATCACGCTAATACTTCCCACTCTTCCCTTCTTGCCTGAATCGTTCATACAGCCATGCCAGCCCCATCTCCATCTCATCCTGGAGTCCCATCGACTTATGCCAGTGGAGACTCCCAAACTCATCCAACTTCAAGTTCGGCTCCTGCAACTCCGAAGTCTGTAGACTCTGCTACTCGAGTCACTCCTGCACACACTGCAGCCCCGGTGCACTCTAACCCCGTGCCAGCGGTCCCTTCCACTCATCCTGGTACGCCCGGAGTCCCAGCTCCGCACCAAAGCCCTCCACAACCAGTGACACCCTCAGGTGTCAAACCTGAACCCTCATCTTCTCATCCCCCTCCTCCTGTTCCTGTGACTCATCCGAGTACGCCTGGAGTCCCGGCTCCGCACCAAAGCCCTCCGCAAACATCACCTTCGGGTGTCAACCCTACGCCCTCACCGTCTCACCCCCCTCCTGCTGTCCCGCCGACACATCCTAGCACGCCCGGAGTGCCAGCTCCACACCAAAGCCCTCCCCAAACAGCACCTTCAGGTGTCAAACCTGTATCCCCATCTTCTCAACCCCCTCCTGTCCCTGCGACGCATCCTAGTACACCCGGAGTGCCAGCTCCGCACCAGACTCCTCCGCAAACAACACCTTCAGGTGTCAAACCTGCGCCCCCATCCTCTCAATCTCCTACTGCGGTCCCTCCGACTCATCCTAGTGCGCCTGGAGTCCCAGCTCCGCACCAGAGTCCTCCGCAAACAACACCTCCAGGTGTTAAACCTGCGCCCCCATCTTCTCAACATCCTTCTGTCCCTCCGACTCATCCGAGCACACCCGCAGTCCCAGCTCCGCACCAAATTCCTCCTCAAACAACACCTCCAGGTGTCAAACCTGCACCTCCGTCTTCTCACCCCCCTGTCCCACATCCAATACCTGACCCTCCTACTGGCTGGACTAACGAAGAAGCTTGCTTAAGGATGCAGTTATACCTGGATGGGAAGCCTGTCAACTTCCAAACTATGGCGAAAACCATGTACGGCCTCCCAAATGTCGAACTCCTTCTCGCTCGCTCAGGGGAGGATGTTATGGCTCTTTTCCAATCGCACCCTAATGAACAACAAGACCAGGTGACGTATTACATCTGGAACGGCATCGAACAAGCAACTTTCGAGATCCTGGACCCGAAGGATTTGAAAAGCATTTATGGGAAGATCAACGAGTGGGATGGGTTTACTGGAGGCTTGAAAGTGGAAGAAGTTGAAGAGAAGGATTCGACGGTTTGACACTGAGTATCACATGGTATGACCCCCAGTCGGTGAAGGGTTTTTCGGATTGGAGCTGGTGTAGGATATTATTGATTGGACTTTCAAGTTTATGCCGTTGTCCTATTAGTCTTGTTTCCGAAAGCGCTTGTAATTTGTTTCTCTCCACTAGTCCTCGTCCTTTTTTCACTAAGATCATTCCTCTTTTAGACAGGGCTTGCCCGTGCTTGATAGCTATTCTATTTGCCGTTGCATTGGATTCAGGACCTTTCGTGGGCGGTGATCCAAATCGCGGCTTCAGTGTTCGCTCCAACGTGTGTGATCTCCACAGGCTTGCACATACAAACATTTCTGCAAGTGTGGGTGGTTCGAGTGGATCCTCATGATGCAGTTGGCATTTTGGCTAACGACAATGAAACGATTCGTGTCCTTAAAGCGGGAAGCTGCCAGATACTTTGTGAAAGGACGACTGCTCCTCAAACCAGGACATCCCTTTCCTAGTGGTACAGATTTCGAAACACGGAATAAAACACGACCCCGATACTCTCCTAGTGTCAAAAGTGTTAACGAGAAGCAGAACGAGTGAGTGGTGCTGAGAAGTAAGCAAACAGATAGCGCAATGTTGGATCTGAAATGGTGATCATACATACAACTTCACCCACCGTTCCGCCTTTGCTCCTTTCTTGTAGGCCGAGCAAGCGTCGAGATCACTATTGAAAGCTTCCGCCTTTGCTGGGAGCCTGCCTATGCTGGCACCGAAGAATGGACGCAACGTTCCATGGCCACCAAACCACGCTACTTCGAACGTAGTCGGTAGCACAGTGCCACAACCTTCGCGCAAAATATTGAAGCACCATTTTCCGCAGCGAACGATAATGGCTATGAAATAAACCGGGATCACGTGAGTGCCATTGGTTAGTCCCGTCCTGTTCGTAGGTTAGCCTCTATCATAGCCCTTCCGCCCCAGAATTCGGGGCACCTAGCCTTTGCCTGGGCCCTAAGGCAACTCCGAAGGTGGTATCGTTTATTCAAACCAATTGTTACTATGTTGTTTATGGTGCATTTACTTCCTTCTTGCAACAAGGATCGTGCCAACCCCGAATCACATCCTGCAACCGTTTACGAGCGCTGACGGGAATGAAAGGACCCCAGTTCGATTCTTGAGGAAATCCTTAGATCCAGTAGCTTTCAATGAAGGAGACACACCTATACTCGACTGCGGAAACCGGAAAACACCGCAGACTGACGACCGACACCTTTCCACCGATCGAAATTCGACAATCTGAGAGGAAGAAATTTATTTATTGTTCAAGCTTCTGTCGTTTGGGGAGATCCCAGCTCTCGGAGATACGGGCTGCTGCGATGACAACGGGGAAGAGGAAGGCCGAATAGCCTGAGCCCTCAAAGCGTACTTGACAATGCAGTAACCGCACTGGACTGCAATGCCTGGTGGTGCTCTGAGTTGAATTTGGGTATCAGTTGGTTCAAGTTGATTTCCGTCAATTTATATGTCTTGTTCAAATGATCGATATGAGCGCCCAAATTCCGTCCGCGAGATAGTGCCGTTTTTTTAAGCGGGTCGAGCAACCTAAAATCCCAAATTCAGGGACAGATTCTTCGACGCGGGCGGTATAAGGGTCCGTAAGAGTCTGACGATACCCAAATCAGTCTGTTAGCTGAGACCTAAGAATCGCCGGCCCACCGGTTGGGAGTCGACGGCTTGCACCCATACAGTCAGTTACAGCAGTGGTGGTAGTGGCTAATACGGTTGATGCATTTCGGCTTTTGGTCACGGTGTGACATTCCATGAAATTATGCGCTCTTGCCAACAAGAGTACAAGTGAATAGGCTGACCGAATCGACAGTTGGTCAGCCCCCTTGATCAACACTCAACTTGGACGGATCACTGGTTAGTGGTAGCGACCTGTAGGAACTCAGACAAATGGATAAATTGAATATAAAAAGCGCAGGACCTCCAAGGTTGTGCTCCTCACTCTGGCATTAATAACTTGGTGTCTGCTCTTCTCAAGGACTCTACGGTGTTCTTTGAGCTTTGCATCAGCGATGATCGGAACTAGAGGTAGGAAAGGACAGAGAAAGCGTACTCAAATATTCCTATAATTTACATTTGAACCCCGAACGGCATCACGGTTACTCAAAGGCTTTCACCGTGCGCCGGCGGCGGTAGCTCGTGGGTTCTGAGTCCTGCTGTTTGCAAAGTGGACTTTGAACCTGAACTTCTTTTGAGAAGTCCGATTGAGGGCGTAATGAGCCAGTGCTTGGAAAGGTAGGATCCAACAGCAGGTAGAAAAGGACTCTGACCTTCCGGCACATCCAACCCGAGCCCTGTAAACCCCTACTAACAGTCAAGTTCATCGTGCGTCACTCTCTGCAACAATGCTGATCTCACCTTAACAATCCTCACCCTATGATAGGTTGCCAGTTGAATCACCATCCAGCATGCTGCCGCTGGCAGATCCATCTCATGGTCATCATCCACAGACTGCGGCTCCGGCCTACTCTGGGGCTCTGGCCAGTCCCAGACCCGCGATCTCTTCCCTTCGTTCTACGCTCGCATTCCAACCCACTCGCAGAAATCCCCTCCCCCAGGGGCCTGTAGCCCCTGAGAACCCCGACCTTGTCGCCGGCCCTGGTACTCCCCGGCCCACTGCGCCTCCCGCACCTTCCACAACACCACCTACTCCCAAACCTACCACGCCCGTGCCTTCTCCTCGTGCTGACGTTCCGCCTTCCCCGAGTTCTTCCCGCCTCGCATATGCCCAGCTCGACCCTCCACTCGGCTGGACAAACAATGAAGCTCGTTTGAGGATACGGGCTTATCGAGACGGGAAATGTGGTAGCTTCGAGACAATAGTGCAGGATCTGTATGGTCTCCCAAACGTTCGACTGCTCGTCGCTCGTAAGCAGTTTAGGGACGTGATGGTTCTCTTCCAGTCGTACCCTGATGGAGCACAGGACCAGGTGACGTACTACATTTGGAACGGAGTCGAGCAGACGATGGATGAGATAAAGGAGCCGAAGGATCTGAAGAGCATCTACGAGAAGATTGGCGGGGGTGGTGGATTCATTGGCGACTTGCGACTTGAGGAAGTGGAAGAGAAGGATTCGGAAATTTGACTGAGAAACGGTGGGGTCATCGGAGTAGGATCATCCTGTACACGTCGGGGTATGATCATCCCGAAACTAAAGCGGCTTCTGATTCTGGTAGTTAGTGTAGGATATTGTTGATTGAAAATTTACGCTAGCATGGTCGCAATTCAAGTCTTCACTTTTTATAAGCGAGGGCAACGGGACATCTTGGAACTGGAATCAAACAAATTGTAACAATGCTCGAGTTGGGGTTAGAAAATGTAGATATGATACATGTGCGGGATCTACGAAAGTAACGACCCTTCTAAGCCTGACTACTCTTGCAAAGACGGTCACAAACCCAGCGCAGGAAGGGGGGGAGTGTTCGTCCAAGTCGCGACTCGCGATGCCCCACGCCAAGTGCCGAGTCTACTGGTCGCCAGTCCAATTCTTGGCACGCTTGGCCCTGGACCGACTTTGCACCACACCATCAATCACCGTTAGTAAGATACCTCCCCATTCCTCTCGTCCCCTCCCCTCGCGGGCAGATTCACATACCCAACGTATCCCTCCATCGCTCCGCGACCTTCTCCCCCTTAAACACCTCTCCAAGGACCTCCCTCACATCCTCCACATACACAAACCTAATCCCCGTCTTCACACTCTCCGGAACATTTTCCTCAATATCCGCTTGATTCGCGGCAGGCGCCAGGATGGTCTTGATTCCCGCACGGTGGGCGGCGAGGATTTTTTCCTTGAGACCGCCGACTGGGAGAACTTGGCCTACGAGGGAGATTTCACCCGTCATCGCTAGTGGGCCCATCATATGTTAGTCTATACCCCATACAGACACACGCGGGAGAACGTACCGATATCAGGATTGATCTTCGTCTTCGTAAACAGCGACACAAACGCCGATAGGATCGCCGTCCCGGCACTCGGGCCCTCCTTTCCAATACTCCCCTCTGGCATATGCACATGGATATCCCGGTCCGTCAAAAATTGCTCCTCGGGCGATTGGGTGATACCGAGTTCGTATGCGTGGGCTTTCACCCAGCTGAGTCCGATTTGAGCGCTCTCGCGAATGACTTCGCCGAGCTTACCGGTGAGTTGGAGGCCACCTTTGCCGGGCATGCTCTGCATGGGTGTTAGTTCGAGGGGTAACGCGTGAGGGAGGGAGACACTCACAGTAGCTTCGACAGGCATGACAGCACCTGATCCATTCCCTAGATAGCCAAGACCCGTACTCACACCAGGTGGTGGTGGAACGACATACAACCTATCCTTGTGATACACAGGAGGACCGACGTAATCCTTGAGGTTCTCTGGTGTGATTCGAACGTGGACGTCTTCAGGGACCTTGAGTGGGGAGCGTTCTTGTGTGGTCACCGTTGTACGCTTGCCGGACTCCTCTGTCGAGGGCTCGGCAGATGATGCTTCGGAGGGTTCGTTCGTTTGGGGTTCTTGAGATTCGACGGTCTGAGATTCTACAGTGGCTGCTTTGGAGGCCGGCTCTGGGAACACATCTTCACCAAGGTCCAAAATCAACTTCAGCGCAGCTTTACGGTAGATCTAAAGGTCAACATCAGACACCCTGTGCGTGCCAATAGCTCCCCTGAAACCATACCTTGTCGATATGCTTCTTCAAGTTCCGTACACCACTCTCACGGCAGTAATACTTGATAAGTACGTCGACGGTTGAGGGGTCGAGAAGGACGTCTGCGTCTTTGAGCCCAGATGCTTCCTTGGCTTGAGGACCGAGGTATTTCTCCGCGATAACACATTTCTCCTCTGAGACATATCCGCTGACTTCGAGAACCTCCATTCGGTCAAGCAAAGGCGCAGGAATGGTATCGAGGTTGTTGGCTATCGTTCATTCGTCACCATTAGATTCACATGGACAGAACGAACGGTGCTCACCCGTGCAAACGAAGAGAACGCGAGAGAGATCAACGGGAACGTCCATGCTTTATGTGCCCCGTCAGTCCATCACCACCAACCAAAAGGCGTCGACCACTCACTAATGATCCAAGAAACCGTTGTTCTGTTCTGGATCCAACATCTCCAACAACGCACTCGCCGGATCCCCATTAATTCCCCTCCCAATCTTATCCACCTCGTCAATCAGCACCAGCGGGTTCTCAGTTCCAACCCGCTTCAACGCCTGTATAATCTTTCCAGGCAATGCACCGACGTACGTTCGCCGATGACCCTTGATCTCAGCCACGTCTGTCAAACCACCAACGGAGAACCGGAAGAACTGTCTGTCGAGAGCACGGGCGATGGATTTACCGATGGAGGTTTTGCCGACACCAGGTGGTCCGACTAAGCAGATGATCTTGCCTTCGACTGTTCCGCGAAGTTTACCTACGGCGAGGAATTCCAGGATGCGATCTTTGACATCTTTGAGACCATAGTGGTCTTCATCGAGGACCTTCTGAGCATGCGTGATGGAATAGTTCTCCTGAGAGTGTTGACCCCAAGGAATCTAAAAACCGAAACACATGGATATCAAGTTCGAGCCTAAATGAGATGAGAACAAACCTGAGTAAGCCACTCCAAATAATTGCGGGTGACATTCGCCTCCGAAGCCGCAGGTTCGAGACCCATCAACTTATTCAGCTCCTCGTCAAACACTTTCCGAACACCCTCCGGCATCTTCAATGCAGCGGCCCGTTCCTTGAACTTTTCGATCAGCTTGTCCTTGCCGTCCGACTCCATGCCGAGTTCCTTTTTGATGCCTTTGAGTTGCTCCATGAGGTAGTACTCCCGTTGTCGCTTGGCAATCTTGCTGTCAACGTCACGAGAGAGCTTACTCTGTAGCTGAGCGTTGATAAGCTCTTTCTTAAGCACCAAAAGGGCTTTGCGCAACCGGTCCTCGACAGTGAGACTCTCCAAAACGTCCTGAAGCTCACTAACTTCGCCACTCGATACAGCCGCGGCAAAGTCAGCAAGCTTGTCAGGCTCGTCAAAGACGTTGGAAGCAACTTGGTTGATCGAGAAGTTGGTAATCTGGTCGCGGAAGAGAGGATTGAGCTGAGCGATGTCCTTGAACACAGAGACAATTTCCGACATGAAGGCACGGATGTACTGGTCGTCTTTGTTGTATGCCTGTGTTTGAAGGTTCTCGACCTCGACAATGGAGATGGCATGATTGTGCAGGAACGACGTTTGCACCGGACCTAGAACGACATTGGGACATAACTTGAAAAGATTGTTGGCGTTACACTCACCCGGGAGAACCTTGGAAACCTCGCCTTGGGCAGCCTCGGGTGACGGCGAAGGGGGAGGGGTTTCCGGTGGTGTGACAGTTTGAACATCTTCGGGAGCTGTGCCGGGTAATGGTTGTTCGCCAGCCTTGAGTAATTCCGTTATCTTTATCCTCCTGTGAGGATACAAGACCGCGGTAAGACCGTCTTCCTTGTCTTCTCCAGCACCGGAGTTCGCGGAAAACACCGAGGTAATCTGAGCGAAAACACCGACGGGGTGTACAGAGTTAATATCTGTGATAACATCGCTATCCGCGTTTTCGTCTTTGAGAAGGAAGGCACCGAGGTATGGTTGACCGCGTTTCATCATCTCCTTTATAGCAGCGACGACGGCAGGATTGCGAACGACGACAGCTTTGTAGAAACCAGGGAATAGAGGACGTCTAGCGATAGGGAGAGCGAGGACCTGAGGATATATTTCCGGGATAGATTGCTTAGCTATTGAACTTGGGGTAGGAGTCCGCTGTGGGGGTGGGGGTAGGGAATCACCGGCGTCGCTGCTGTCCCCGCTCGAGGATGACGCGGGTGGTGAACCGGCTGACGAACCAGCAGGGTTCTCGTCCTGGGGACCTTCTAGCTTCGCATTGCCACCGCTCGCCTTCTCCGAAGATTCTGTAGCCTCCGACTCTTCCTCCTGTTCTGCTACGTCGTCTGCATCATCCGACTTGTTATTCGACCAACGAGGGTAGTAGAGGAGCGGTGAAGATTTTGCTAGCGAGAGTCTTGAAGAGCTAAAGGATCTCTGGCCCGCTATTTGGGTCGCAAGTATGGATCCTACTAAGAAGGCGAGTCGTGGAGGGGTCGTGTGCGGTGTTGGTCGTGCAAACGCCAACTGACGCGCACGAGACGCGGTACTGGCACGAAGAGTGCGTGCGAAGGGCATGAGCAGGCGAAAATCCTCCTCGCCCAGAAGAAGTCCAGTCAGCGAACAGGAAGGGAACAAGGAAGGGAACAAGTAGAAGAGAGTCACTAGCTGAGTGTTTCAGTCAGCTCATACTTAGCCGAGCAAAACGCCATCCCCCCGAGCTTGCTGACTCAGCGACAGCCGCCTGAAGTTGGCTTTAGGACAACGTACTGTATGTAATTAAACTTGAACTCTACTTGAACGTTAACGTTTGAACCAAAGATTCAGTCTTTTTCGAACATACATGGTAACCTACAGTTCTACGTACTAAAACCGACTCAATAAGATTATCGACAAGTGAGCGCTGGGTTCTACTAGTACATGTACATAGATCTAGTCCTGTGTCAGCGTCGCTAGCAATCGCAGCGCAGCTATCGTCAAAGCACGTTGATTGGCTAGAAGAGAGAAAGCTAAGTAAAGTAGCACACTATAGCGATAGGACTGTACCTAGAAGAGAGAAAACACGACA
>JBBPJZ010000929.1:0-11676 GCA_038089015.1 Chalciporus aff. trinitensis
TAGACATCCACCCGACTGCCATAGCTCGCATCGCAAAAGGTATTGCACTATCAGGAAAGGGCAAACACTTGCTCGCGATGCAGTCACTCGGCGTTGCACTTCGTGATCATTCTTTATACGAGAGAGAGCTGCTTTGCTTGTCAAGGTGGGCACCTTGCGTCTTGCACAGATTGCCACTGAAACCATCAGCAAAGACAAGATGTATGACCTTGCTGAGTGATATTTTACTAGTGCACAAAGTCTCGGCCCATTTGGGAAGGTACCTAGACTCGACACGATCTTCCTGGTACGGTCCTTCATGTAGCATTGCCTTTGCCGTCGTATTGACGGTTTTCCTCCAAAGTTATTCGGCTGGAGCTATGACGGCTTGTGGTTCGGCATCCACAAGCAAAGATGCCCTGCACTCTTTGCTGCGGGTCACACAAAGGGCCTACTCATCGGGGTTTCCAAGGAATTCAGTGACGAAATGACAAGCCACGCTGAGAATGCCGAGTGGTTGATCAGTGCGTGGTTGGACTCAGTCTTGATGCCGTGTTACTGACTTGGCTGCCTTTGTTCAGATATGAAGCTTCGCTGTACGAGGGTCGCAGAGGCAATTGGAGGTAAAACGATGCAATTGAAGAACTATAACGAAGCTATACTTCAATACTCGGCAGCGTTGTCTACCGATCCACCATCACCAGAACGCCTTTTCATCAAACGAAGCCATGCGCGAGCGTTGACGGAGTTGTAGGATGAATCGTTGAAGGATGCGGAGGAGGTACAGCTACCTCATTTTCCTTGTGATCTCCCAATAACCTTTCTTCAGGCAATCAAACTGAACCCTTCTCCTTGGGATTATGAAAGGAAGCACGCTGCTCTCCATGGAGCACAACGTTATGACGAGGCAATTACAGTGTACAATCACATGCATGGCATTATTGAGTCGTCCTTCGAGTTGGACATCCGCCGTACGCGTCTTTGTTGGCCCGAAGGTCACCTATTGATCGCGCTTTACAGGGGGACGCAAGCACTTATATCGGCCAGTCTAAGACGAGGATAGTCATTGATGAAACTGTTCGCGATGTCTTGAATCAGTTGCCGCCCGTTCTCATCAACATCAGGACTGGTCACCTCTGCGATCGACGGGAGCAGGTCCGTATACTCGAAGCGGGACCCACCCTGAAGGAGCTTCTCTCGGCCATGACTACGGAGCTGGATGAGGAACGTGTCAAGTTTACCGTTGAAGAGTACTTTCAATACGTCATCTTCTCTCACGAAAACGACCAGACCGAGGAACCTTTGTTCCACCATCTATGGAGCAGATCCATCTACACTCTCGATTGGTCACACTACCTCCACAAATTCTGCGAGAAGGTTCGGGACGATGGCCATCATTGGGCATGGATTGGGAGTTGTTGCATCGACAAGAGGGACAGCACTCTGCTTAACGATGCGAACGCTTCCCCATACAAATGGCACCAGGAGTCCGCGCTCATGATCGTTCTTCTGGAGACTGCAGCTTCTCCTTCCATACGTGGTGACCTTAAAGAAACCGTTTGGATGACGCGTTGTCCCCCTGTTTTGGAGCTCCTTGCACCCAAAGTCATCCGCTTCTATATCGCAACTGGAACCCATATCTCGAAGACCAGTGCGATAACCACATGTTATCCCCCAACATCCTTCCAGAACTTCAGGAAACCCTTGTAATTCCCCTATGAACCATCGTCGACTTTCGTCCAAACGCTTTGATCGCGCGTGAGATCCTGCGCTTGTCTACCTCCCATGCCCATGCGGCAAGACATCTGGTGTTCGCCTTGATCGGAATGTTGGATATAGGCATCCAGCCAAATTATCAAGAAGGCGAAGTTACGCTCACGCGGTTGCTCCAGGCCATGATCACGCTTCGTGGCGACGTAACCGTGCTTGCATGGTTCGGCATCCCGTCGACTTCTCATACATGTCTTCCTGGCTCCATTGCCGTTTATAACAAACCCCAACACTTGCCGCCGTCCTTGACGGATGACGAGATGACCGCTCGGATTGCCGAACTGCGCAACAACTTCTTCCGCAAGGAGGCTAAAGCAATCTATCGTCAGATCACGACACTCAGTCTGGAACGCCCTCGTTTTGCTGAACGCCGCCTCTACCCCCCTTGCATCATATTCCCCGTACAGAAACTTCGCGAAGAAGCCTTTGCGACAGAGCAGTGCAACAAATATCGTCTCCGGGTCACTGGACTCACTCCCGCTGAGGTACCCTGGAAAGATCGTTCTCGTTCACCCTTGGATTCGAGATATCCTTGGCCTCCGATCGTTCGCCGACGAAGATGAGGAGGACGAGGAGGAGTCCCGTCGGATGGTGACCTTGGCGCTGGCGATGCTGGCTCAGATAGCGAGTTCGACTTTGTGGGTGACTCACAGTCGACATCTGAAGGCCCCACTGGTAAATCCGCCGATCTGATGAGCGATGTCGGTGGTGACAGTGACGTGGAGTCATTCTACGACTCCGATATCAATGCTACATTCCCATCACATGTGGTCGGCACTTACACGCTGGCTTTGAGGGCTATTGCCCGCTTCGGACAGTCCTTCAGCGGACTCCTCCTTCAAAAGTGCTCTGATCGAGAATACAAGAGGGTGGCCGCTCAAGATGAGATCATCGTCAAAGTAGGCAAAATCGCTGCTTTGAAGGAAATTTGTACGGATGTGTTGGAGATTCTTTGATGTTATGTATATCACTGCTTTTTTGTTCTGTTCTCGCGCTCTTGAATAGCTGTTGGCTATGCTGACTCAGTGTATGGTGTCAACCTTGCCCTAGCGTTCCAATCATCTGTCGAATCTAGAGAGTAATTTTCGGAGTAACCACGTGTGTTGAATCACTGGAAGGTGATTAGCCGACAAAAAGAACAGCTGGTACTACACTGGCAGATGCTAGTTCCCCAACGTCGATGCGCTCGTGCACTAAAGTTTTATTGCCAAGCGCCAAGAAACCTAGTCACATTTCAAGAATATAATTGACAAGACTGTGCCACGAACTTGGTAGGGCATAATGGTAATTACCATTTCCGTCCTCGACGAACCAGAATCGTAACTCCCAAGGATTCAAAACGATATTCTGTGAAGATACCATCGTTCAACTTTTGTTCTAAGTTCGTGCACACGAAACAGAGACAACTTACCTTCACAGTGGAAAGTGTCTGCAGCTTGGCAGTGAGTTCGGAGTGGATGCCATTCGTGCTCCATCTACCGCCTCTGTACGTTACGGCCCAGCTACCGCTTGCACCGAAGGAGAGAGTTTTAACACCCAATCTTCCTGCTCTGCTGATTTCTTCTTCCAGAGAGGAAGGAAGGTTGGAATCGAGAGTGCTGCCACTCCTCAAACGCGTAAACCACGTGTTTCCCTGCCCGAAGGCGTACCAAACAATTTCGGTAATTGGTACGCCATAGGCCACTCCACGACTGTCTATGAGCAAGATTTTCGTTTAGGTCATCACCCATGAGGGAGCTTGAACTTGAACTTGAAGAGTACTCACACACACGGGAGAGAGTCCGCAAGAAATATTTGCCTTCAGGCCCCCCAGAGAGCCAACGCACATTATTACCACCCCGAGCTTCCTCCGTGCATAAGATTTCTGAAAGCCTCGAGGGACAATTGGTCCTGATTATAGAAGCTTCAGCAGTGGTCAATACTATAAATCGTCGAAATTCACCAGCGAGAACAACCTCTCTTATGGACATAAAAACCTTGGCGAGTGTTGCCCACGAACGCGAACTTGCACGACAAATTGGTTGGCTCATCCGTTCGAGATACGGCATCCACTCTACCGCACCTTCCTTCATCTCGTGGTGCCCTCCTGTCACCTTCCTCCGCCTGTCGAGCTTGCTCGCGAATCCTCTGCCCTTCCGTATCCTTGGACTTACGGAGCCTTCGCCGAACTGTCGTATCCGCTTCTCCGACCGCCCTTCGGCCTTCATCGTGGATGTGGTGAATGGCTGTATCCACCCTTTCATGTTGGCGATGTGCTTCCTCTTCTTCTTCTTCCAAGGCCGGTTCCAATTCTTCCGTCATCCTCGAAGGTCCCTGAGCCTGGGTATGCCAGTCGTCCGGCATTTGTTCCTGATCGCCAACATCTTGTTCCCTAGCCTTTCCTTTGTCTACTGACGTCGTATCTTTAGGCTTGCACATATTTCGATATCCCTATCACGTCGTTTCGCTTGCTGTTGTTTCAAGTCGGGTTTCGACCAGAACTGGTTTCTGGCGAGAAATCGTGCTGGCTATTGCTCTCTGTCTAGAAATATCAGGGAAGGGATGAGCACTAGGAGAGATACTAAAGAGATACTAGTAGGTTGATGTGTGAGAAGCGGCCCCGTTGCATGGAGCCGTCCCTGCGAGACGTCTTCCATAGTCAGCAGGGCGTAGAATCTCGGGCCGCTCCGACTGATCGACTCTGGAGTGGACCGAGAGCTGCGGGTAGTAGAGAGAAAATGCGGTTTCGACAGCAAATGACCCACGATCTTGTTGAGCAGATGGGACAGTCGAACGAAGACAATCATATGTCATTGTTCCTTTTCAAGTTCAACTGGAAACCAAATTATGTATGTATGTAATTACTTTTCTGACGTCGATTCTGCGTCGATGTTGGTCATCTCACACAAACAATCAAAGGCCTCGCCCCACGGCGCCTTGCTGAACCTCCGAAAATACAGCCCGTTATCTAGCTCTTGTCCATGGTCATTTCTTCAAATCCTGGATGTGCTGATAGAGTAGGGGTTCAACTTGAATCCCAGGCAGGCCGGGGGCATAAACACGGAACCAAAAAAGAACATGTTGAACATTATGTTACAGCGTGCACTGATTAGGCGCCGCTAGATGAAGCTTTGAGTCGTCAACTAGCTTGCTGGTACGGGAACACAAGTCAGATCCTGATTCGTCAACACCCGACAGGCCTATAGGAGTACACCATATACAGCAACCCTCGTACATAATCCACCCATGTTCTACCGAACATTACTACCACTGTGCAGGGGAAAATCATGGTCATTAATCCAGAATTACTGGAGCATGATTGACTTCCAGAGCTGGTCCCTTCCTCCCCAAGAATGCCACAACTGGACAAGGGTGCGCAATGCGGCGCTTCCAAGGTCGAGGTTGATGCAATAGTTGCTACCTGGAACATGGATCCTGGAAGGACTATAAATGGATTGCACAACACCCAGTGGCCCCGGCGCCCACCATGGCAAGTCAGCGCAAAACGAGTCAGCTTAGCCGTCTTCATCCTGAAATGAACGGACCCACCCAAGGCCGCCAAAACCAATCCTGACTTCCTGCAAATAGCATAGGTGATACAACTACGGCTTGGCCGTTGCATCATGATGGTTCCCCAGCGATGGAAAGGTATTCTCCCTTGCTAACAGATTTGATGTAGTAATTTCCATATCCTGCGTCGTGGAACATCCACTGCCAAATGCAAACCAGTTGGGGATGTCAGATGCGATTCATGCGAAGACGGAAGCAAATCTTCGTACCATCTAGTTGGTTCCAAGACCCTGCTCATAACCGCGGACTTATTTCGATCGTCAGACAAATCAACGGATTGGGTAGGAAAATGGACGAACTCACGAGAACGATGGTCCGTTCCAGAAAGGTCGAGGCATATACCACCTTGAATGTTTTTGAATCTGTAGACTCGGTTAAACTGAATGCTTGTCATTTTGCAAGTTCCAGCCTTCCATGAGGATGAGGTGACTGGATAAAGAGGACGCTTTATATCTCCTTGGCATGATATCCCTGCTTCCTGTGCTTGTCCCCTAACTCTTGCGTACTGACAGAAATCCATAACAAGGTCCCAACGACCCGCTACCAACGGAGAGTATATAAGCTGGTTCTGTATTTAATCCATAGCTTGCATGGGCTCCGCTGGCGGTTTTGCAGAAATTACTTGAAGGAGTCCACTCGTGTTAGCGTTGGGGGTCTTCGGTCTCCATATTTATATTCAGAGACAAGGAGACTTTGACAAAGTTCCATGAATCACGCATCATCGCCATCAAGGATGGGTTTTAGAGGGGGCCCTCGTTCTTTTAATCCCAGATAGCAGGCAGAACAACTACGTGATATGGACGTTTTGACAAGGAGTTTTCTAACTCATCATGTAAGAGCACATCGTACCATAAAACTATTTTCCAACGAGATGGCTGAAACGACCGAACAAACTACGCAGAGACTCGTCCCAAGCAGCCTGCCGGAATGACCAATGAATCTTCATCATATCAGCGTCAAGTGCCCAACAGTGTTTATCCTGGTAGTTCAGGACAACCCACTGTTCAGACACAGTCAGTCTGAGATGGAATGCCGAGGCGGACATAGAGCGAAAATACTCACGTTCACCTTCTTTACAGAGTTTAGCTTTTCTTTTAACCGAGGGTCAACATCGGATGTGGACCAACTCCCATCGACATGCGTCACTGCCCAGGACCCATCAGGGCCAAGGGACACTGATCTGATATTGATGGACTTGAGGGAGTTAATCTTGTTTGAAAGAGATGATGGGATGTTCGACGAGCGGTATCCGCCATCTACGAGGAGCGCCAACCACCCACCGTTTGGTCCGAATGTGAACTGGGAGACTTTAGTTAACGGTAACTCGAGTGGTAACCCAAAACAATCTGTGTGGGAGCCAATGGTTAGTCTATCAGCTTTTCGGGGAGAGCATCGACCCACAGATCCTCGATCGGGTTCGTAGGAAGTATTCGTCATCGGGACCAATAGAAATGCTGAGAATTTCGGACTTGTTCACCGTCCGTAGGATGCTCATGAGATCCGAGGGACATGCGACACTGGCCGCTGTTTGTTCAACATTAAAGGCGAACGTCAAGGACTAAGTGTACTCACGACGAAAATTTGTCTTCGAACCGGGAACAATAACCTCGGCTACCCACGAAAGCAAATCTCCAGGTCAGTACTTCCGGTAGGCCGGCCACCTGATCGACGTGCAAGTCACTTGACACTCGCGACCCGCCAAGGGCACGCTGAGTTTCAGCGTCACTCTTCTCGCGTTCGCGACGTACTTCCTCCAGAAATGCTTCTCTAGCCTTTTGGTCCTCCTGGAGCATACGCTGAAACCCCGCAGTGATCCTCTGGCATTCGCGAAGAGCTTCTTCCCTGTGCGTATTGAGGAGTGCTCGAATTTCTTCATTCCTCTTGGAAAGTGCCTCGATCTGGGAGTCCAAGATGCGCTGCCTCATCTCTATTTTGGCCCTATCCAGTTCTATTAACTTTGGTTCTTCGTCGGGGATGTAGAGCGACTCCGAATCATTGACCCCAACCCACGACTCTGTCCCTCCCATCTGCTCTAAGAGCGCGACGATATCTTTTCGAAAGGCCTGAGCAGCGAGTGTCTGGGCCAAGTCCTTTCCATCCGCAACAAGATCGCCAACAACTCCAAGTTTTACGGGAGGGCCATCGTCGAAATGGGAAATGATTCGAATGGCAGATGCGTAGCCGTTGTCGTGGGGAATCATCACCGCGCCATCGTCGAGAAGAGGCTTGAACGGCGATTCCTTTGACTTTAATTCTCTCTCTCGTTTCGCGCCGAGGTTAGGCTTGATCATGTCCCACTTGGACGTAGCAATGACGACATTCTTCAGGGCGGTACAGCCACAAAGACCCTGAAACATTCGAAGGCCATGTCTCGCAGATCCGCTGACCCCAGAGTCGGTGATCGGGTGGACATAGATAAACCCGGTAAGTCTTTTATTGCCTTCGGACCTGCCCAACGATGGCAAAGTCAGGATAGCGAAGTGCGGTGTCGCGATGAGGGACATACTCTTCAATCAGGAACTCCGCAACCATCTGGAGGACTTTGACATCCGTCATGCCGTCGCGTGTGTTGTCGAAACCAGGTGAGTCAACGAGGTTGAGCACGCTTCCGTCTTCTTGAACCCAACGGATGACGCGGACTTCACGTGTCTCGGATTCGAGATTCTGTCCGACGATAGCGTCGTCGGAGCCGGTGAGCACTTTGATAAACTGCGCTTCCAAAGTCTTCAGTCAAATCGACTATAAAGGAACATAACAGATGCCTTACGGAAGACTTTCCGGCTCCAGTGGGTCCCATAATCCTGTCAAATGTCCCGTCGTGAGTGGCTAGAGAGAGATGATTGAATGGATTAGTCCTACATACACAACCATCGGTTCGGGGTTGGGAGGTGACGCGGCGTCACACAGAGTAGCATCATCAAGGAGAAGACTTCACTCGGTCAGTGAAACGGTATTTCAAACTGAATGGGCACTTACGCCATCTTAACAATGGGTTGTGGGATGCTTTCCGCGAGGGTAGGTTTGACACGGCCAGGTCACGGAAAATAAGAATGGGATTCTACGGAGACATAGGAGCAGTGGCACTTTATACACCAGGGGGTGCGTGGATTTCATTCCAGACATGGAAATGAAGTTGCGGTGTGTGGGTACCATTGTTGATACCACAGGATACCTGCAGGGCGCCACATGTTTTGACGGAAGAGACCCTGTGTAAGTACGATTCATATATCAAACCCTGCGACCCGCAGTGTGGATGCCTCACAGTGATATTGAGAGATCTGTGTGGACGTAGAAGGTAGCATCATCAGCCTGACTGAGAACTTACCACATTGAGTCTTTGAAGCCTCTGTCCATCTCGATTCTCCTTTAAACAGGAATAGAGCGTAAATGGTGTTCAGATCAGCGTGGTGCACGGACCTATTACACTCGCCGTACCCCAGCTGCTATTGCACCGAGTAGACTTTGATGTTCCGTCTACCTATACTGTCCAGCCTTTATTTCAAGGGTAAGGGAAGAGCCTGCTCAAGAAACCGACCATCTTCCATGCACACAAATGGTATGTCATCCTCGCGAAAGGCGATTAGGGAAATTTGAGATCTTGATATGCCGGGTACACCCCAAAGCTGTGTCTATGGAGGAGATTATCGATTAACACCGACCCATAAAGTGGCGTTTCACTCACAGGTATGCAAGCGAGTTCGCATTTGCAATCCCTTCTCCTTCACGTCCACGAGTTTCTGCAACGCCGCCGTCAAGCGGACTATTCCCTTCGCCCTGCGGTTCATCGTGATCTCGCGAATGCTCCAGAGCTCCCTATCTTTGGACTCGATGGCTTTCTTCTGCGCCGCTCCTTCCGCCTCCCTCTACTTTCGATCTTCCTTGCACATACGGTGAAACTCGGCGTTCATTTTCTTGCGTTCATGAGATGCTTCATCGCCCGTCGCTTTGAGAGAGGTTTGTAGCCTCTTGATTTAAGAGTGTATAATATCCTGCGCTGGGCCGTCCTCAGAGGGTGGCGGCGACATTTTAGCCTTGAAGAAGTTCAGCATCGATTGCAACTCGCAATCTTGCCCTGGGATGTGTTCGTTCCAGAGATATTAACGTTACGCTCAAACCTCCACCGAAAAAGGGGAAGAGCACTACGCCAAGACTCCATTACCAGAATGTCATCGGGGTTACAATCTAGAAATAACAACAGCTACGAGAAATCATGAAGAGTGATTATATAGCTTGCCTGAGAGGTTTTACATGTCAAATAGCCCGCATGATGCACGCTCTCGAAGGGTATGAGTATACATAGAAAATCATCCACCGTATCATAATACGACACCTTGATCAGGCATCGTTATTTGCCAAGAAGAGTTTGGGATCAAAGGACTTCTGTCGCTGCCTACCTGAGAGGCCTGCGATGGGGAAATCGGAGGGTTCCCCAGAACGGATGTAACGCTCCTGGGGAATGGGGAATGCAGCGACGGCAGGAGATTCGGCGATGCTTTCGGCTGGCGTGTAAGGTGCCGACTGAGAAGTAGCAGACGAAACTGTGGAAGCTCGCTTTGACGTACGAGATGACTTCTTCGTAGGAGGTGGAAGGTGCATGGTGGTCTGGGGGTAGGGAATGGATTGGTGGGGAGTCGGGAGAGTGGTTTGGATATGAGACACGTCTCCAGCTGAGAAGGATGCAGACGTGCGAGACCGAGAATCCGAACCAGATGCACTCCCCAGAGCGGATGGCCTTTTCTTTCTCGCATACAACTCTCCACCCAGATCGGCGTCATCTGCATCTTCTGACAGCATACCCTCCCCATCTATCCTCTGCACTCGGACGAATTCCTGTACACCAGGTGATGGTGACGGAGTCCCAACAGACCCGCTCCCCTGGAAGCCTTCAAATTCGTCTTCTTCGGCGATCAATGAAGCGCCCGAGAGAGCCATAAGGGCTGAAGCACGCTCTCGTGCCTTGCGCTCCCGTCTGCGTGTTCTCCGCTCAGCTTTCCTGCGTGCCTCTTCCTCCTCCTCCAGCCTCTGGCGCTCCCGTTCTCTCTGTACAGCAGCACGGCGATCGGGAGAAGCCAACCCGTCTATGGCGCTCGCATCCAGCGGGGCCGCGTCTGAGTCGAGCGTTGACGAGGAGGCAAATGCTACATTTCGTGCGCTTCCGGGAGCGGCATCACCCTCTTCATCGTCAGAAAGGTAGATCGGTGGGCGACCGAAAAGTGTGTAGCCAAACAAAGTGAGAGAGAACTTGGGCCGTCTGTGCTTTTTGGCTCTACGATGAGAAGAACCAAGGTTCGAGTGGAGAGAGAGGGCGTCTGACTCTGAGTCACGGAGGAGATGCTCGAGGTCGTTGGAAGAGGATGCTCGTGGTCCATTTCCGTTCACAGTGGTAGATGGAGTCAGAGGAAGATCCGAGGGAGATGCGGTGAAGCAGGGTAGACATGAGGCGAACGCAGCACGAACGGTATCTGTGTACGAAAAGTTGTCCATAGCCATTGTTTATTTTCCCCAGCGAGAAACAGTCGTGGAATGTCGTATTGATGTCGTTCAAGAGTAAAGCCGTGAAACTAGTGATGGAGGTTGGTGCAGGAAGGAGATAGGGAACAAAAATGGATGACTACGTTGGAAAGCTGACACGAGGTAGAATTAGGCAGTGCAGCACGTTTTCTACGACACCCCGAGTCAGCAGTACTGGAACAACTTGAACATGAAAATGATGGGGTTGGCAGTTGAAAATCCATCAACTTCCGGTGGAGTAAACAGTAAATAAGCCGGATGTTTTTCACAAGCATCAGAATAAAAGTACTATGATTCTGTCTTCATCATAAATCACGATGTGAAGTGCAAACGATTACACTATCTCGAGCGCTTCCGTACAGGATTCTTTGGGACCTTCAAGTTTTTAAGGCTAAGAACAGCGATTTCGTGATCTGGAGCGACTCGCTCGTACATTCCTTCCGGTTGCTGAACGAGCAGAAGTGCACGGATTGATTGTCCAAGGCGAGCAATCACCTGCAAGGCTCAAGTATAAGTATCCAGTGATGGGGCAGATGGTATTTCCTCAACAAGGGTGGCATGTACTAGCTCGATGTCGGTGTACGCTCGCTATCCCAAGTCCACGTTAGAGGCTGTATCCTCGTCCAATCTTGCTTCCATACTCATCCTTGGAAGGGCTGGCGTGATCCGCCGCGGACATCGTGGGCCCAGGGGTGCACGAACACTGGTCTCCGTGGGGTATCCTGACCTTCGCTGGCCGTAAGGCGTTTCTAACGCCGAATATGACTCTCTGCCAGGAGCAGGAGCTAACGCGCCAACCATCCTTATATGGGTTTCGGCAATCTCCTTGTGGTACTTATCCACAAGCATGCGGGATTTCACGGAAGC
>JBBPJZ010000930.1:0-11676 GCA_038089015.1 Chalciporus aff. trinitensis
AACAAATGGCAGACTATCACGGACATGGAGGTGTGCAAAGGTTGGTGAAAGGCGGTTGTCGCACTTTTGGGATATCTAATAGCGAAACCTTAGATTCGCTTGACATGTTGTCAGCGTATTGCAGGCAAGTGGTCATCGGTATCGCGTAAGTAAACATCTGAGGGCCATTCGCCGTAGTGAATTCCTTATCCACGCTGCGGATGTCGAGGGACTCTGCCAGGGGATCGACGAAGATCTCGTAAGAAGCGAGTATCTCTTGTACATTCACTCGAAGCCCGAACTCATCCCAATCGCAGGACTCGGAGAATGGGCAACAATACCTACCACGTATGCTGGAGGAGCGAAACGTAAAGTTTGACTTTTGTGTGTCTTAGTTTATTGGCTGACACTCTGCATAGATATCTCGGATCTACGTCTGGTAGATTCACTCTCGAACGGAAGGGTTGATCTAACATATGGAAGGTAGGTAATTTCATGGACTGGCGGCAGTGTATTGACCGATCATTAGTGCGTTAGACATATTTGGAGGTACTTTAGTGATGTTTGAGGAGTTGGTGGAGGTGATGAGAGCAATGAACGAGCCCACCGAAGTATGACCTGTGTACAATCTAGGCATGAAATGAAACAGGGGTGCAATATTCCGAATTAGGTTTACGTGAGAATTGTGGCTCATAAACTGTACAGTCAACGCTCGCGTAAGCAAGACAACATTGCTCACCATCGTGGACAACCTGCACGACAGCCCCCTCAAGGTGAGTTCATGCTCCTGATATGTGCCAGCGGACAGTGCCCTACGCCTGCATCAATCCAATCCATGGTTGATCCTTCGCAAGCTGGGGCTGACTATGCCGTTCATATCTAGACACTACCACCAAAATGCCCGGCAAAGTTAAGGCCTACGAGCTCCAGTCCAAGTGAGCACCAATGCATCAATGCAACTCTTGTTATGCAATCTAATCCAATCGCCTTACTCCGTAAACCCATAGGTCCAAGAGTGACTTGACCAAACAGCTGGGTGAGCTCAAGAACGAGCTGCTTACCCTTCGGGTGCAGAAGACCACGGGCGGTGCTCCTTCAAAACTCACCAAGATGTATGCGGAACCCTTTTATTTGCGGATCCGTATCTGAGTCCACTCTCACTTTTAGCAATGTCGTGCGGAAGTCGATTGCACGGGTCTTGACAGTGATGAACCAGAAATCACGCCAAAATCTCCGGGAGTACTACAAGAACAAGAAGTACCTCCCCCTTGACCTCCGACCCAAGAAGACTCGCGCCATCAGACGGAGACTGACCAAGGTGAGATATCGTGTCTCGGTCCGGGTGTGTTATACTGAGATATATATTTACGCGTGATTTTGTAGCACGAGTCGTCGTTGAAGACGCTGAAGCAACACAAGAAGGACATCCACTTCCCTCTCCGCAAATACGCTGTCAAGGCATGAGATCGCGGTAGCAGATGACCGTTGTCAGGTCAGGAGAGGGCCATTATCACCATGCTGGGGATTCATTATTTTTACTTTCACCATATCTGTATGCCCTACCTTGATCAACTCGACATGCCCTGCTATGCCCATGAATGGAGCGTTCACCATGATTCAGACTTACCAGCTGACTCAAATATCGTCACTAATTGGGGACCTTCCCGGCGTCCGGAGAAAACTATGACGAAAGACCCGTCGTATTCGGATGAGCCTGGGAGGATTAGATCCACCAGATTGTGGACTCTCTTCATCTGATTGTCGAGAATACGTGTCATATATCGTTTGTATGGCTTTGCTAGAGTTAACTGGGATGTTTGATTGAGGGATATCGATCGACGAGTTCATGGTCAGTCTCGAACGGATTCGCAGATGGGAAATCCGTCGCAAGCAGGTGTGATCGTCAAGTGCTGGGATTACTGCACTGAACACGTGTAGACGACCATACTCCGTTCAGTAAAGATCCCTTGCATGTGTGCGCCATATACGTCTGCCCAGCTTTGGCTTAGACCACCATGTCTCCGCCCAACCGTCTCAGAAAACCCTCCCATGCTGACCTTGACCGCCCGTCGCAGATTTCCCCGAGGGCGAGCATCGACAGCCAGGCTCCACTCAGGGAACCATACCCTGTTCCCAGCAGCAATCCCGCGAGTCAGTACACCTTGCTGGACAAGCTTGGTACTGGCAGCTTCGGAACTGTCTACAAGGCAATGCACAATGAGACCAAACAGATAGTGGCTATCAAACAGATCGGTACGTTCTTTGCCCTGGTACTCATCTGCGCTCCGTCTCATTGTTCTTTGCTTGCACAGACTTGGAGGACTCGGATGACGACATATTGGAGATCCAACAAGAGATTGCCAGCCTCGCCCAGTGCGACTCTGAATATGTTACTCGTTACTATGGCTCGTTCGTCGTCGCTTACAAGCTGTGGATCGTCATGGAATACCTCGCTGGAGGGTCATGCCTCGACCTGCTCAAAGCGGGCGTCTTTTCGGAGGCCCACATTGCTGTCATCTGCCACGAACTACTTCTCGGTCTCGACTATCTTCATTCAGAGGGTACCATCCATCGAGACATCAAAGCTGCCAACGTCTTGCTCTCCGCCACTGGCAAAGTCAAACTCGCAGATTTCGGTGTTGCAGCCCAGCTCACGAGCACTCTCAGACATACGTTTGTCGGCACCCCGTTCTGGATGGCACCAGAAGTCATCCGTCAAGCTGGATATGATTCCAAGGCCGACATGTGGAGTTTGGGCATCACTGCGATAGAGATGGCGATGGGCGAGCCACCTTTAGCAGAGTACCACCCCATGCGGGTTCTTTTCCTTATTCCCAAGGCGAAGCCTCCAACTCTGGAAGGAAACTTTAGCGCTGCATTCAAAGAATTCGTCTCATTGTGTCTCACAAAGGATCCTACTATGGTATGGTCTACTTCAAGGGCCATGTTTGAAATACATCCTCACATTATACTTGTCCAGCGCCCTTCTGCCAAGGAGCTTCTGCAGCACAGGTTCATCAAAGGGGCGAAGAAGACGTCATATCTTACGGAACTTATCGAGCGCTACCAGGAATTCCGTGGCCGATCCCCCCCAAAGTCTCCTCAGGCATACCAGCCCACCGTCAAAGGAACCGTGAACTGGGAGAGTAACGCCACCATACGCAGTGATTGGAACTTTGAAACTGTCAAAACCTCGTCAATCATGGGGACATTCAGTACAGCTGCCCGAGACCTGCTCCCTGATATGGATGACGAGGAGGAGGTTGGGGATCCTTCAATCTACGAAGAAGAGGAAGAGGGGTCCATCGAGACGGGGGGTGCTGTTAAAGGCAGCGAGTTTCTAGCGTCCAGCGGTATCGCGATGAGCCACCATGCATCGCATTCTACCATCATGATCAAATCGTTACCTGAAGAACAAGACATGTCGACTCTTCTCGTTGAGGCGGACGTCTCCTCGAGCGACTCAGGAGCTGCTCCTGGCCCTTCCACTCTACCAGAAGATGGGTCACCCAAAGAAGATGCACCCCCTGCTTACAGCGGCTCCGTCCGATCCATGAAACGCTCATCGTACGCCGCGAGGAACAGAACCGCTGGTGCTGGGACAGTGATGAGAGAAGCCGACTTGGGAACTGGCGTGGATACCATCAGACCCGTGAAGAAGGTCGATACCGTTGGATCTCTAAAGCTCTCCGCGGAGTATGTTGGAACTACACGCAGCAAAGATGCTCCCCCAAGCTCGCCAACGTCGCCTACTAAAGAACACTCATCATCCAGGCGGAAAGCAAGCGAAGCAGAACGAGCTGGGCGGTCAATGATCGACGACGTTGTGCTCCCTGTGCTTCAAAACGTCAGTATACTTCGGCATGATTCCCTGACGATGTACTGACCCCTGAAAGGCCATTCATGACGACATGGACGCTCGAGAGATCGAGTCTCTGAGCATGATAGCTCGGGGTTTCGCTGATTTACGTGAATGTAATGCGGCCCTTTCCTACAATGTCATACTCGACATCCTCTCTGGAATAAACGAGTACGCCCTTTTCAGTGGTCAAAGGGATTCTTGCTCACCAGTGCATTTCAGAAATTCCGCCGTCCGACAACACATACAAACTTCTCGTGGTCTGTTCCCCCACAAGAGAATCATCCGTAAAAGCGAGATGACCGCTAGAGGATTGGTTGTCACCGAAGTCCAAGAGGATCTTCCAGGCCTCCCAGTAGACCCTAGCGTGCCTTCGTCTGCACACCCTTTGAAGGCAGACGAGGCAGCTGCTCAGGCGCGCAAGTCACCTATCGCTGAGCTTTTGTACATGCGTTGGTTAGAGGGCCTTCGGATCAAGTGGCCAAGTATATTGTCATCATAGAACCCACCAATTGGCACCCACCAGCGCTCTTGATCGCGATTCTCTGCTGCGGTCATTTCACCGGGTGTAGGGACACCCAGACTTTGGACGGTCGTACGGCTGTACCAATAGCGACTCTGCTACGCCTTCTATGCGAGCTCACGTTTCGGGTTGGATGTCTTGACGTTTTTCACATGTATTTTACGACGCTACGACTTACTACAGTAGATGTACAGGTGTCATTCACACATACTTAGGATAGCCCTCATAGTATACCCCCTCGATTCCATTGTTCGTCATCGGTGGAGTGTCGTGATAATAAGCCCGCTCTGCGGAGACGGGAATCTTGGTCGTGCAGGCAAAGTCATAATGTGTCATAATGTGAAACCCAAGTACAATCCCCCAGAAAGGTAATAAGAAAAAAAGACGTTCGTGCAATAGTAATGTATCCATGCGTTGCGTATCCAAAAATCCCAAACTAAAGGAGAACGCTGCCTGCAACGGCCGCCACGATGGCAGCAACACCTGGGAGGACAAAAGATATAGCAGTGAACTGCTCGGCTCCACTCTTCTGGTTCGCGTGGGGTGAAGCAGAGGTACCGTGAGAGGAACCCGACTTTGAGCTCGAACCACTCGAACCTCCGTGCGTAGTGGAGGGTTTCGGGCTGTTAATCACATCAACCACTACCTCGGAGCAGAAAGGAGGTAGACTTACTGCTGAACGGTCGTGTTGACCTGAGGACGCTTGACGCTGAGATCGCCAACCTGTGCAAAAGTAACGGGAGAAGAGTCGCCCAATGCGTTCTGATATACTCCAAGGCCATCCATTTGAGCGAGCGAGACGCGTTTCCATCCGTTAGCAACCATGAGAGGGTACGCATTGATGAAGCTTGTAACAGCCTGCTCCGACAGCTCGTGTTCCAAGATAACGAGACCAGGGGTCTTGGAACCTTGTGTTGCACTACATTGAGCAAGATGGAGGGCAACAATAAAGGCATACTAACCTGTCAGCCACGTCTGCATCTGTGCGCTGATCTGCTCTTGTGTCGTACCGGGAGGGTTTTGGTCGAGAGTCCAATCGTTCGTACTAATCGAAGACGTGGAATCAGATGAATGGGAGAGGGAAAGAATATTGTACTCACTCCTGGTTCCAGACGACCGTCGTGAGGCCAAAGACCTCGAGGGCGATTGCACGGACACGCATATCACAGTCGCCGTATGGCGGGCGCCAGAATCGGGGTAAGCGCCCGCCCGTAGAGTTGTGGATTAGCCACATTGTCCAGCCCAATTCTGCCAAAACCTCTTCGTTTGTCTTCGTCGTCATGAAGGGGTGTGTCCACGTGTGAACTGCGATATCGTCTTGGTTGACAGTGTATGCGGTGATGAATTGTTGCGAGTTCTGAAGGATGTTCTGACCAATGAAGAAATGAGTGGCGTGCTCGCCATTGGTGGCAAGGAATTGGTAGAGAGCGTCTGAAGACTATGGCGAATTCGTCAGCAAATCGTCGCACGAAGAAGGGGGAACGAACCGGAAGTGGGCCATCGTCAAAGCTGAGCGCAATCTGCCCAGTGGGAGCGTCCCAAACGTCGCCAGGAATGACACATTTGTAGGTCGAAGAGCAAACCTCGGGGCTCATAGGGTCATAACCCGTGGGGTATACCGGGTTTTCAGCGTTGACGCTAGTTGCTACAGGGACGTTGGGAATCTTGCCGGCTGTGACGGCTGCATTCAATGCATCGATCCATGCCTGGGGCATACCCTCTGTCGAGGCAGCCTCGGCGGGAAAGCCGGCGGACCATTCTGTTTTGAATCGCGTCAGTTTCGAATAGGAGGGGCTGAAGACAGCTTACCGGGTGTTCCTACGGCAGCGTAGGTGACACCGTCGTTACTAGCCCCGCGCCTGAACAGGCTGTGGACTGGGTGGTCTTCTTCATGATACCATCTGCTCGCCAAACGTCTTGCTTCCGTGCGGGAGTGACTAGCAGGAGAGACTGAAGCACGAGCGAGAGAGGCAGCGAGGAGAAGGGCAGAAGCAAACCGCATGGACATGGCGAGACGAACTTCAAACGAGGGGACGGAATAGTGAGTGTGCTGGGGGAAAAGAAGCAAGTATGATGATGGACGAGCGTTATCGGGGCACTGAATTTATACTACGGGCGGGGGAATCCTGTGATGTCAGCCTCAATGTCAGCTCCACGGGTCGAGACTCAGTAAGTGGGTCCAGGAATCCAGCTTTGACTCCAGCCAGCGCGAAAGAAAGACCAGAATACTAGCTTCGAGTGCGCGCGCTGGGGGGCCTCTTTCCCATAAGACTGACTCTGCTTCATGAGCCGCGAGACGTTCCATGGGCGGGTTGTTCAAGATATCAAGCGACTAGAAATTTATGTGAACTATTAGGTTGGTCGAGAGATGATCGACATTCCAATTCGAGTTGGGAGACTCACCGTTAAGACGCCGCGATCGGGTGCTGACGATCAGGCACATACTACCCCGTCTAGGCCAACCTGTTGGATTCCAGTTAAGTAACAATAACTCCGATTAACTTACACCCTCTGATGAGCACGACTACTGCTCTCCGAGTCGTATGATGATGGTCCCAAATTCGCAGAATGGAATCTAAAAATTGCCATAGTACAGTGACTGACAAGACAAGTTATCCTCCCGCACTATATCCTACGTCGCAGCTGCCGGCGAGGCAGCTGCAGATTCCCCGCGCAGTGCACTCTTGAGAATCAAAATACCCGATTTCAATTGCGCGACATCTTTTACCATAGCCGTGAACTTGGTCTTCTTCGCCTCGCTCGTCAAGTATGGCGTAAAGTGCTGGATACAATCCCGCGTTGTCGCATTCGGCGTATTTTGCAGCCACTCGATGAGCATCTTCTCTTCCAACTCGCCGTCGGGTGCAGGACCAGTCGGTAGTGGCTTCCGCTTCTTCGGCTTCGGTGCACCTACACCGTTGACTGCACCACCAGCTGGACCAGCACCAGAAACTTCGTCGGCTTTGCGCTTGTTAGTGGGCTTTGCGTTTGTGGGGGAGCCAACAGCTGGCTTGCTGGCACTAGCCGCGGGGCTAGTCGCTCGACTACCGGCTACAGGACTGCTTGCCCGACTGCCTGCGGGGACCCCACTGAGTGGGCTATTTCCTCGGCTCACGTTCGTGGATTTGGGTTTCGGAGCCTTGGGGCTCGTGGCCCGTTTAGCGACAACAGAGTGTCCACCCAAACCAGGCGCTGGTGCTGGTGAAACTGCCCGCGAAGCAACAGCGGAAGCGTCGGCAGCAGCCCCGGTCGAGGCCTTCTGGGTTGGTTGCTGAGAAGCGGACCGTGATTTCACTTGTTGGGGCTGCTGCTGAATGGCGGGTTCGTTTGAAACGAGGGGGGGCTCTTCCTCCTCCTCGTTCTCGTCCTGCAAAGGAACGTTGAGATACACAAGTGGCGATACAAGCTAGCTTTTTACTCACCGAGCTGGCATATGGATTGCGCTCCTCGTCACTTTCATATGCGACGTTCTTCTCAAGTTTGCGCATGAGTTTCTTAAGGGACTTGCCGTCTTTCGACAGCTGGGACTCGTCTTCTTCATCAGACTCGTCGATATACCCTTCACGCCGCTTATTGGCCAACTTATACTCTCGTTTCAGGCGTTCCTGGACGAACGATTGTCAACTCAAAATCCGGGAACGATCAATGCTCACTGACCTCGAGCTCTTTGGCTTCCTCGTCGTCTGCATCCGCGGCCTCATGCTCATCGTCATCTGCAACGTCTTCTTCAAACAGTTGCTCGTCGAGGTGACCTTCACCATCGTCCTCTCGCTTCGGGCGTACGTTCCCATCTTCGTCCTCTTCTGCACCCTGTGAACCCCTGTTCACCGTTCGTAGCATTCGCCCGTCAGGCCCCCGACTTTGGCTAGCACTATGCACAAGCGATGATGCACCGATGGCGGCATGGCCACCCTGCTCTGCCTTGAACATGGCCGATGTGGCGGCGGAGGGGGCTTGTCCATGTCTGCGATGCAATAACCAGCGCTCCGGGTCCTTGTTCTTCTGTATCTTTGCCATCTGTAACGGTGACCATCAGACAACTGCAACCAGACACGCAGAGAGGACATACTAGTGACTCAGCCTCCTCCAAGTTAGGGACGTGGTGTTTAGGCTTCTTGTGGAACTTGTACCAACGATGAGCAGGTACAAACTTGAATACCTCTTGCGCAGCGGGCATGAAAAGAGCGTGCGTCTCCGCCTTTGAAATTTCCTCCAACTGCCCTACCCAAACCTCGCTCTGTCTCGCATCCTCCATTACCCATGGGTATCTCTCTTCTTTCCTGAGTTGCCTGACCTCCTCTGGAACTTTGAAAACCTGTCGCGTCTTCCTCGTAATCTTCTTCTTGCCATTCGCAGGACCCTTTCCCTTCGCCTCCTTCTCCTTCGATGACCCTTCCCCCACAGAATTCGTGATAGGCCGACCATCCGCATCCACCATAACAATCCGCCCATCCGCCCCAATCACCGGCTTGCCATCAGGTCCCAACATCGGACCAACAGGCACCTGCTGATTGGACACCGTCTCCCCCCTCCTCAGATCCTTCCTGTTCAGCTTTATTGGTTCCTCCCACGCCGATACGTCTACGGGTTTCCGAGAGTCGAATTTCATCACGTCGTACTTCCAGCCGTTGAGCGCGGATGACATGAGTTTGTACTCGGAGAAGTCGCCCTCGGGGAGTTTAGCGCCGTCGTCGGTATCGTCAGCTTTGGGTGGGGTAGGTTGCTGGCGTGGCGTGGCGGATTTACGGGGTGAGATTGGCACTCCATTAGGGGCAGAGACGGAAGGGACCTTCTTGACGGGTTTCTTCTTGTGAAAGAGGAGGGATTCAGCTGACTTTGGGGCCATGTTTCGCGTTGAAGAGATGCGAGTACTCTAATGGTAGCCGGTGGCGAAACTGGGAACTACACGAAAAGTGAAAGAATCCAAGCGGGAAGGTTGCGTGGATGGTAGGTTATGCAAAGGAGAGCAGAAACATCCGAGTGACTGTCGGCGCCGTCGTGGTTGTCGTTGAGAACAACTTGGACGTCCCCGACCAAGTGCTGAGTGATCACGTAAGCCGAGCCTCATACAGAAAACAAGATCAAGTAAATGATAAAAGTTGGTGTATAGTCGTACAGTTACATGACTGGCAGATGCTAGTAGTGATGATGATTGCGATAGACGGAAAACCTAAAAGTAGCACTATATACATCGACAAATCATGTCTGGGGGGAGGGGAAATCGTGTCCGTTAGAAAACGAAAAAAAATGCAGTAATCCCGACGTAAATGACAACCATCATATGTGCCCTGAACAAAATGTGAACATGAAAGCAAAGACGTAACACAACAACGACAAGCTTAGGTTGGAGGTGCCTCCACCCTCGTCGGTATGCTACCGTTCGGCACTGCAGCAGTTCCAGGTTGATGAGACGGCTGGCTTGCCGCAGATGAATATGCATTTTCTGACGATGTCGGTCGGGACTGTGAGGTCGGCTGGTGTGATTGCGGTGGTTGATGGGAATGAGGTTGCGGAGGGTGGGATATTGCGCCAGGGGGCGGTGGAGGGTATGAGACCGGGCCTTGACTGTATACAATGGAATGAGGGGTACCACCCGGCCCAAAGGGTGGCATGCCTTGCCGCAGGCCGTCTAACTCGTGCCTCAGCAAGTCGATTTCACGAGCCATGTCCTGGTGACTCTGCTTGAGATTAATTACAAAGTCAATGGCTGCAACCCAGATTCAGCTGTGGCCAGTTGCCAGGGAAATGCAGCACACCTTTACTGAGAATTTCCCATTTACTGGCTTTCATACCACGGTCAGCAGGCAGCTGATCTCGCAGTTCATCAAAAAGGTCTTTCATCTCCTTCCGACGTTTCCGCTCAGCAAGTTTGTGGGATACCCTAAGCTCGGGTGAGCGAGAATAAGGGGTTGAACCGGGCTCCTTCGTCTGTTTGATAGCTGAAGTAGAAGGTATGGAAGCGGACGACTCGTCCGCCGGAAGGGCAGGACCGGCAGTCACAGGTGGTGGGGCTTCGCGCAATTGTCGAGACGGGGGCCGCGAACGAGAACGTACGTTCCTCGTTGGTCCGACAGCGGGAGCAATGTTTTCGGGAACGGACATTCGCCTGTCTGGCGGGAAGGTCATGGGGGGCATCATGGTCACAGGCAGAGGTTGGGACTCAAACGGACGGTTGTGATTCTGTATATTAGGGTCTTGTTGGCCATCTGTTTGTTGTGCTGCAGACCACGCGAAAGTCGCCATGCTTCCGGATGTTGGAGGTGCTGGTGATCGCCCACGTGGTTGGTCGCCGGAGAATGCCGAGGGGAAGCCACTGGAGCCGTTTGGCAGGATGGCAGGCAGCGAGTCACGTCTATCATGGAGCCACCAGTGTCCGTTATTGCTCACAGGAGCACCTGCCATACCTGGCCCAGAAACCAGTGCACCGGCGTGGACGGAATGTCGACGGTGGTCATATATGCTTAGGTGCGCGATTCTATGAGCATCCACTGTCGAGCCACGCCGCTTCAGTGCGCGACCGTCGGGATCCATGTTCATCGGACTTGGTATACCAGGACCGGCCAACTGTGAATCGACTTCGTCGCTTGTCATTCCTTCACGGTCCGACGACATCTTTCGTTTTGTGCCATGTGGCAGCTGCGAATCCGAAGAGTTCTGGTAGAGTTGAGTTGCCAGAAAGAAGGTATCGGATTCGAAGTGACTTACAGCGATTGATTGGCGACGTGAGCTATAATCGCTGTCATCGTGTTGCCGAAGCGACATCCTGGGAGAAAGCCTATCGTTGTCGATGTTCATCTGGTCGGTGGCCGCGTTTGCTAACAAGAAGATGTTCGCGAGCTGCGGAGAAATGCGAGGGGAGGCATACCTGATATGCCATTCGACCGGGATGCGGATTGGGCGTGTTTGCCGTTCAAAGGCAGACCGAGATCTCGGTCCGCGGACGGAGAGCGCAGTATTTTGCGCATCTGCTTGGACGGCTCAGTGATAGTGGACACACCGTTATCGCCAAAGACATAGTTTGCAGCTGGCCGAGGACCTAGGAGGGGGAGTGAGCGAACGGCGAAAAGTGACAAAGGATCGTACCATCTATGTGACGGAGTGCGGGGGAGGTCGCCGAGGCGTGGAGGGAGGGATCTGTGAGTGAGCCTCTTCGCTGCTGTTGGAGGTAATCAAGTGGTGGTAGGGAGATGACCGGGGAATGTCTGGATATGGTCGCGGGATCTTTGTGGGGGGCGATTTGAATGTCGGGGGAGGATGAGGAGACAGAGGCGAAATTTTGTATTGGTGCAGGCATGTTTGCCCGCTGATGAGGGGG
>JBBPJZ010000931.1:0-11674 GCA_038089015.1 Chalciporus aff. trinitensis
GCAGTACTCGCCTCGTTCCTCTTGAATGAGGAACTCGGTCACCTCGGACGGACCGGCTGCGCATTATGCTTGATCGGTTCCCTCATCATCGTGCTTCATGCACCTCCAGATAAAGAAATTCAAACTGTAGATGAGATCCTGCACTATGCTATACAGCCAGGTGGGTCGCTCTCCGGGGTTTATGCTCTTCTGACTCCTTGCGCAGGCTTTATGCTATATTGCCTTACGGTCTTAATCTTCTCACTCGTCATGATATATAACGTCGTCCCTCGCTACGGCCGCTCCAACCCCCTCGTTTATATCTCCATATGCTCATTGGTCGGCTCTGTTTCGGTCATGGCCATCAAAGGGTTCGGTGTCGCAGTCAAGCTCACCTTGAGCGGCAACAATCAGTTCACGCATCCAAGCACGTACGTGTTTGGCATCGTCGTAGCAGGCTGCATTCTAGTGCAGATGAACTACTTCAACAAGGCTCTCGACACATTCTCGACGAACGTGTATGTCCGCACATTCTAACTCTCATGGTGTCCCTCACCAACAACTTTTAGCGTTAATCCAATGTATTACGTGGGATTCTCTACGGCAACAATCGTGGCATCCCTCATTCTATTCCAAGGGTTCAATACCACAGACGGTTCCAACACAATGACGCTCCTCGCTGGGTTCATCGTCACTTTCCTTGGCGTCCACCTCCTCAATCTCTCACGAGCACCTGATGCTCCCAAACCTAACGGCCACTCAGCGCTCGAAAGTGGGCTCATGAACCCACGCATGAGTCTCCAAGGTCGTCCCTCATTAGACGGCTGGGGAACTTCCGAGCTCCGGCCGGACGGCTCTCTCCAATCCGCTCGTCATGGTCGTCGAAGTTCCCTCTATCGTGCCCAAACTACCACGCTATTTAATGCGTTTGAAGAAGAAGGTGGTGGTGGACCTGGTGACATGCCATTATCACAACTACGAGAGAGCGGAGAGGAGGATGACATAGATGAATTGGATGCGGATGAACGGACACGATTGCATTCCGAACGTGTACGAGCGAGCGTTTCTAGAAGCCATAGTAATTCTCCAGCGCTGCAGGGTAGTGCGAGGGGATCTCCGAGGGTGTCTTGACAAAAATTATGTTGATGTGTTGACGTCGATGTCAATATTGTAAATGTGAGAGAGAATGGACGCTTTGGTTAGGCTACTTTAGATTTTTTTATATCTCTTTCTTACATTCATACTGCTACCCAGCCTCTACCTCACTCTTGTGGATTCCAGGCTTTGAGCCCAGTCGAAGCACTCCTCTCGGTTCAGAGGAAGAAAGACTCACTTGTCGCGCGAATGGGGAGGTTCTAACTTCTTGTGCCTTAGGACTTCCCTTCCAACACGCATGCATGGCAGGACGTACACCCCTTCTGTAGTCGTTGGTCAAGTCCCAGGTTCTGTGACCCACGTTCATCTCAGCGTTTTGACTCAGGTGACCTTGCGTCTTGCCTTTCACCTCGAATTGTCTTGCGAAGCACACTCCAGGTGCATACAGTCCGTGATAAGATAAAAAGCTACGTCACCTCAGAGTGGGACTGACCACATCGCCGTTCTTCTCCCTCACTCCACAGGGTCTGACAACCTCAATCTTCACGGAGAGGGGTACGGTCCAAAGCTTTCATCCAGTTGTTCGAGACCTGTTCATGTGTGCAATCGCCTGATTCGGAATTTGGGAACTTGAAACTATCATAGTTTCTTGAGGTGCGAGTTCGAACGTTGTCGGATGCCAGCTGCTGATAATACCAATGTTATAGATGTCCCGAGGCTTGACTCCGCGCCTATGATCATGTTCCCGTTATTGCCAGTGCTCAGGCTATTCGCTGCTACCTCAACTCAACATTCAATGGTGAGCACGTCGTGTGTCTCGATGAATAAGAATGGGATAGTCTCACCCTCTCCGTTCTCTGTGTTAAAGCTACGAGGAAAATGTACAGTTGGAAATTCGGAAAAGTATCATAGTTTTCATGGATTTTTCTTGGTCGAATAACAGTTGAGAGGTAAGACCCTGAATGTTCTCAGATTCCTGGTACGAACCATACGATCCAACCATTCCCGAGACGATCGAAAGCTCCAGGTGCTTACTCCAGATACATCGGGGTGCTCTAGCGCCCGAACTAGGCCGAGTAACCCGGAATTGTGTGATCTCACGTTACTTTGTCTGACAAAAGATGTCTTCGCCCGAGGTGATTGCACTTTAAGTGGGATGAAAATGTTGAAATCCCTGATGTGCAAGATCGAGGTCACTCAGGTCACTCTCACTTATCTTGCCATGCTTCCACTCATGTAGATCCTTCGAAAGTGCCACCCTCTGGGTTCAATCATAATACTCATCCGAAATTGAAGCAGCAGAGCTTTTAATTGATCAGAAGTGGTGAACACATGAGGTGCGTGGCGGCGTTCTCTGCATCAGGATCCATTTATGCGGGAGGGTACTAATGATCTGGGACCTATAATAAAGAAATTGTTTAGGGAAGAGTTGCAGTTGCTCCCTGAACCAGGTACGCGGGTGAGGTGGTCAATGTCATGCAGGAGACGGAGGTACTCATGAGGGTACAGCTAGAGGGGAAATAATACAGTACGTATCTACCTGTTCCATTCATCTTCCTATGTCCTGTTCACTGCCTTTCAGTTGTCGTCTTTCACTCCGATATTGAGTTGTCAGGGCACACGCCTCAAGTCATCGCAGCGCGTCGCACTCTGCTCAGATGGCTACACGATTCTCAAGATCCTGCCCGATAAAGAGTCTGTTAAAGTGAGCCTGGTATGCATGCATGTATTATCGTACGAGTTCAGACCAGTGAGTAAATATCTTGGAGTGTATCTGATTCCGAATGAGAGACCTTTGTGAGAGGAGAGGAGAGAAGGAGGGAGAAGAGAGGGATGTCACGAGTTGGACGGTTAGAAAGAGTATGGTGAAGTATGGTACATGGAACTTGAAGAGGAAACGCGTGGGAGTGAGGAGTTGGAAAATAGGATCGCAGTACTTTGGATCGGTGGTGTGATTATGGCGAACAAGAAGATTAAGGACTCATGAACGAATGAAAGGGAGACGAAACATCCACGAGACGCACAAGATTAGCAACGAGAGAGAACTGAGGTTCGGGAAAACGCGGTCAACTCAGATGAGCTTCGCCCTGACACATATAGGGAGAATATTCGAGAATTTGATGGAACTGACAATGTGAGCTCCATTTTGTTTGTGCGATTTCTGTCCGGTTGAGTGTTGCTACGCAGAACAGCTAGCCAGATATAATTACGAACGCAGAAGTATCACAGAAGCGATAGCACAGTGACGTGCGTGGGGAAGATTTAACTTACGCTGGATAAAGCTCTGGGATGATCTCCATTTGTACGTTTTGCATCGTCGTGTTCAGCTATATGTTTTGTTCGAGTATAAGTAAGTGGTTCAAGTATTGCCAGCTCTGGATTTACTCGAGAAATGCGGCCTCGTCCTAAAACTCTCGGTATGCGAATGCAGATGAATAACCCCACCTCAGGCGGGCAACAGACTGCTGCAGACACGTGAAAACGATGGAGTGTTGTGCCAACACCACACTTTCTGATAAGCTGCGACCGTGACCTGGATGGAAAAGACGAAGAGTAGTCTCTCGTAGACAGCCCCGTAGGTAGGAAGACATTCGTTCCTACTCTTCTAGATCACCATTCCCTTTTTCTAGACGAAGAGGGTGCTCTTCGTCCTAGTCAGACCAAGGAGTTAACACGAAGATTAGCTAAATAACTCACCTCCATTCCAACTTTTGGTCTGGCTCGGTTTAACGGGGGTAGAGAGAAGAACTCAAGTTGCCTGCCGTAAAAGTACTCGCGCAGTCAACATTAGAGATTTGTCATTGAAGACTGGTTCCTCGCCTTCTTCAATCGCGGCCGAGCACCAGAACCAAGAGAGAAAAAAACGGACGCAACTCCGAACCAACGCGTTGAGTAGAAGTCCATGCGCAGCCAGGCGGGGATCTGATTTACCTTCTGAGTCGACTGCCATTGGTATTGTGGAAAACAAAGGGTCTCATCTATTTTCCAGGTTTCGTTCGAAAGTCCTGATGTAATGGTCGTCTCCTGGTCGAAATCGCAACATGATTCCTGCCAGCTCACAAGAGCTGAACTGGATGGACTCTGTATGTGACATAGATCTGAGATTCTGAGCTTTGTCAGCGTATATGTGTTTCATTTCATTTGACTCCGGCTGTGAGTTCCTTGTCATTTCAATCCTCCACGTTACTGTGTACGGCGCTGTCAAGGATTCAGTACTCAGGATACACCGCTCCAATATCACTTGAGTTTCAAGTCCCAATTCCAACATCACGAATGCGATCGACCTGTCACTATAGAGTCTCTACTCACAGAACCATCACTAATACGACTCTACGGTGTCCACCCTAGCACGAATTTTTGCAGAGAGATTTACGTACGAAACCTCAACTTGAATTTGTCAGCTCCGCCCATGATGGGATCTTCACAGCCCAACGATCTTCAAACCTCAACCCGGAACTCACCCTCTGTGTACCGTAACTTGTGCTCTGTCGCCAAATGAGTACTAACCTCGGCTTCCCCGAGCCTGCGATATTGACACAAGCGTTGTTTCGATGTGCAATATCTGTGCTCCGCCGCCACATGCATCCAACCAGTGGCCATTGTTATGGTATTCACCATGAGCTCATCACACCCGTCGTTGACATCTTCTCTCAAGCTGCCATATAAAAAGGCCACTCATCCATTCCCTGTCCCAGCAGCCCATTGCACCATGTATTCATTCTCCATGGATCCCACCAAGTTATGCGCACTTTTGCTCTTCTACGCATCTACACTACTTGTCCGCGTAAATGCCCAGTCCATACCATCATCCCCAAATAATAGTTGGCCCCACGTATATCCTGGAATGCCAGCAGGAAATTACAGCCCTGCGTGGCAGGGTTGTACGTCCTCATTAACATGTCCAAGTTGCTCGCCTGACTCGTGATTTTCATAGATTTCCAAGTGACCGAGACGTTACCTAACGTGTCGTGGCCTCTATCGCGCAACTGGGCTGGCAATATTCCTGTTCAAAGGGCCGGGCATCCCAATGATACTCTCTTCTTTTGGGCATTTGAATCTTCAAATGGCTCGTTCACGAGGAACAGCTCCGAGCCCTGGGCAATATGGTTGAACGGAGGGTGAGTTCACGGACTCCAATTTCGGTCTTTAACTAGTGCGACTCAGTTTGATTGGACAGTCCTGGTTCCTCTAGCCTTGTCGGACTCCATTTCGAGGTTTGTCCTATCTTCGCGTGATATAATTTTTCGTGTGTTGATCATCGGCGACGTGCTCATCAGAATGGGCCCATTCATATCGCGAGCAATTACTCTATTTTCGAAAATCCCTATTCATGGACTGCTATAGCGGATTACGTGTACCTCGATCAGCCCGTGTAGGTCACCTTTTTGTGTTTTGGGCAATGTAACTGACATGGTTGTATCAGTGGTGTTGGATACAGTACTGCTGACTCCGCTGGCTACAGTAGGTATATCACGACACCTCCGTGGCTTCTTATTAACGTCTTGGTCAGTTTCCAGTGAGGATCAGATGGGTGCTGATTTTGTGAGGACCGGCATTTTGTCATTGGGGAACTCAGCTGATTCAAAGCTGGCAGATGGGTTTTTTGGAGAACTTCGTCAAAGTTTTTCCTAACCTTGCTACACGCCCCTTATATCTCACTGGCGAGAGTTACGCTGGGACATACATTGTAAGTGGTGTCTCCTTGCTCACGTGCCAACCCGCTTATATGCGCCAGCCTTATATCATGAAGGCTTACTTCCAGATGGCAAACCCTCCCGTCCATATTGCGAAGGTTGCTATGGGTGATGCAACGCTCGGGTCCATCGAGGCTTTCGCAGAGGTTCCCGTAATCACCGTGTTGGAAACTTACCCCCAGATCATCGGATACGATCCGCAAGTTTTTGCATACTTCCGCGAGCAGTAGGTGAACTCTAGTGAGACCGTATGGGCTACTTACCTCTAGTTTAGGAGCGATCTTTGTGGATACAATCTCACGCTCCAATATCCCCAGCCCCAACCTTTCCCAACCATTACACCCCTCCCTCCAGCGACGGGAGGAATGAGCTTCAAGGGCAGGTTTTCACAGCAAGCATTCCTGAAGGAAGTGCAAAATCGGTATGCTACCGAGCTCCTTGAACGCGATAGCGCTCTCGTAAAGAGAGAGAGAATTCAAGCGCGCGACACATGGAAACGTAGCCTTGCCGGGCGTGCTAACGGAACGATCGATCCTTGGTATGGTTGTGATGTGTATACCGAAATGGTGGATTATGCCGTCAATTTTACATACCCTTGGTGTAAGTCTTCCTGGCCGGGCAATCGTTTGTTTGCGATAACCATTATTCCTGCCATAGCTTCTGGACGTGAATTCGATGTCTATGATGCCCCCGATGCATTGAGCCCCGAAGCAATCATGGATGCTGCTCCATTCCTCAACAGTGTGTCTGCAGGCTCTATTCGCAAGGTTATTGCTGACGTTTCCTCCAGACCCGCAGACCCGAGCAGCGCTTCATGCACCAACCAGCAAGAATTGGTCGGAATTTATTTCTGAGCCATTTGGCACTAACACTGATCGTAAGTATGCTACTCATGAATTCGATCCTATGCTGATGCAACAGGCTCGTAGCTAATAGCCCTTTTGGTGACCCGAGTGAGTCTCATCCGCTTTCGAACATAAAGGGAAATTTACCCCCGCCTCCTCTCTTCAGGCCCTCCGTGAGTGCACACTCCGCCCTATGTGGATGACCCACTCACCTAAAGATCACAGACCAATGGTATTCTTATCCGAGCTTGCGACCAATGCGACGGCGCATAACATATCTATCATCATATACTCTGGTAATGACGACACCCTCGTCTCACATTTCGGCTCTCAGCGTAAGCACCACCTGTACTATGCATCGTGTTACATTTGCTGATCAGTTCCACTAGTCGCCATTCAAGTACGATTTCCTTATCCTCTGCGTTTCTAGGCTGGCTAATGTCTATTTCAGAATACGACATTCGGGGGAATCCAGGGCTTCACGCGTAGGCCAAGCACGCCATGGTATAATGACAACAGGGAATTTGCGGGGATTGTCCACCAAGAACGTGGGTGGACGTATGTTCTTATTCAACATGCAGGCCATCTCGTCCCTCGCGACAACCCTATCTCCGTCTGTATCCATTTCCTCTCTTTTCCCCTTCATCTAATGTCCTTCTTAGGCCCTCACTCTCGCTCGGGAATTCATTTTTGGTAACAACCAAACTGGGCTCGTGACAATGACAGGCTATGGCGCGGTCAGCGTCATGGGTGGTGAAGTGTCCTCTCTTTCAGGTGAAATTATGACTGGTCAAGCGGGTATTTATTATGGGGCTGGTACGACCGCCTCGACATATTTCTTCCCAAGTGCCACTGTGGATGCGTGGAACTCGTTTATCGCAACAGCCACGGCAACGGGGACGGGGACAGCGACTGCTACGAGTGGTGCGGTGTCATTGGAATTGGGAGGTTCTTGGATGGGTAGGATGGCCATCGCGGGCGTTGTTTTGGTGATGGTGTTTTAGTGAGGTGGATTGTTCAATAGTTTCGAACGGGACACGCATACCCTGTGATATATGTTGCATATGTTGGATGATAGTTGCTAATGAGATCCTTGTGGTGCTCATCTTGACGAGGTTCGCAACGAGACCATTGACCACACCACAACTCAAGTTTGTAGAAACTACTTCCCTGATCCATCTGGATCATCCAGGTCGACTCGACCATGATTCTATCGAGTCAATGGTGTGATCATGATGGCCCGCCGATTGGGCATTCATGTAGATAACCCGACTGCGTTCATGAAGGTTTCCTTCGAATTCTCATAGATCAGCATCCACGAATGGGTCGTAGGTCTGTACAACGGTATATAAGTTGACAAGGTTCAATGGTGCTTTCAGTCATTTACTACGCAGTAGTACATATACCAGATAGCTAATAGTACAGAGTACACAAGGAGTAATGTGACGAAATTTTAGAAAAGCAGTCGAAACTACGCTCCAATGCGAATGAACAAGATCCGCTGATGCAGTGGCAGAGGCGGCTTCGCAACCCTTAATGCCTTGTGCAATGCGACCGCAGCATGCGTATGATCTAACCCTCCAGACCCTGACATGTCCACCATGATTCGATAGAACTCCGACATAACCTTCTTCCCTTCAGCATCGTCCACAGCCCACATCGTCCCAATCACGGATCGAAAGCCGATAAATTGCATTGCGGCAGCGAGATGAATGGCCTCGTCTGGACTGTCCTTGTCTCCGACAGTGGTATGACAAGCAGAAAGGGTAGCTAGTCTGGTGTGCTGTAGGTCATAGCGCATGATATCTTGCACTTTCCATAGCCCATCACTAAGTGCGAAACCAGATTGAAACGGCTCTACTGGGTTCGGAATGCCATGGCAAGCCAAGTGGATGAATTCGCTCTCTTGCAGTTCCTTGCCAACCCTCTCGGCTTCCGCCGCATTCCCTTCGATGCAAGTGAATGTCGTGCTGGCGTGAATGGACTCTCCGACGCTGACGAGTTCCTCATGGACATGTTCGAGCGTAGCCTCTCCAGAAGCCTCTCCATATCCCACGGCCATGAAGCGAGGGTTTCCTGTGGTAGAATCCAGTGAGCGTCGAGATCGAATGAGTGCAGTCAGCGTTGGAGTGTAAGAGGAGATATAAAGGTCGGAGAAATTGGGTTTCTTCGGCCTATATTCACCAGCGGCATGAAGAGGAAGGAGGGCAAATTCGGCAGTGGGACACCACCAAATGCGTGACCGGCGAGGACAGAATTCCTCGAGGATTTGGACCACGAGACAGACAACCTGTCAAAACGTCAGTCAGAAAATTTCGAATATTTGTGGAGTACGACGAACCTGATCCCACAGTTCTCGTAAAATCGAGACGAGCTCTCTTTGCACATCTTTCTCTTTGCCCTTCTTGGTGATCTCGCTGAGATCTAGTGACCAACTATGAGTCCATCACAGCCGTATTGGCTAGAATTGATGATGATGACAGGCCCTCCATTCGCCGCATGTCGAAGGTCTGAGAAAAGTGGATGAAGGAGGAAGCGTGAGTGGCCGGGTAACCGGCGTATGCCGTCTATGGTTTCTCGTAATTTGGAGGTAAGGTGCCATGCGCGATGATCCTCGGGGTTGGAATCGAGGATGCTACGAAGCTCGCGAGAGACAGACAAAAAGTTTTCTCCTAATCGTTGTCCGTCACCTCCAGAAGCAATGACGTCGTCAACAGGGGAGCGGAGACGAGTGAGCTGGCTCCAAAAGACACCTCGACCTTGTTCGAGGAGCTCAACGGAGTCGGTAAGGGTACCATGACGAATGGAAGCCGAAAATGCATCCACTGGAAGAGACGACAGGTGGTTCTTCATAATTCCAAGGTGCTGAGGTAAACACGGGAGAGCACCGAGATGGGAAGCCAGCAGTCGGAGTGATGTTTGATAGGCAGAGAGTGTGGTACAGTGTCCGAGCTTTTCGGCTGCCTGAACCCAGGCTTGGGCTGCATTGAGGTCACCTGCAACGACCGATTGTGAGACACCCGAGAGAGAGGAATAGAGTCTGAGTGCCTCCTCATTAACCTCATTGGAGGCCTGGGGATGCTGAAGTAGGCACTGTGCGATACTTCGCACGGATGAAGGCCGATCAGGGTGTCCCTGCGGACGAAACTCCAGTGCACTGCGATGGAGGGTGATGGCCTCATCAAGGTCTGTAATACCTCCCAAAGTCTCGAATCGAGTCTTGAGGGAAGTGGCGAGATTGCTGAGTGACATTGATTGGTTAGGGCTCCCTTGTGGAAGAAGCTCCAGTGCATGGCGGTGAAGGGCGATGGCCTCCTCAAGGTCTGCAATCCCTCTCAAATGATCGAACCGAGTCTCAAGGGAAAGAGCGAGATTGTTCAATGACGACGATCGGCCAGTGTGTCCTTGTGGATAAAGCTCCAGTGCACTGTGATGTAGCATGATTGCCTCCTCGAGGTATGAAATCCCTCCAAAATTCTTGAACCGAGTCTGGAGGGAGAGAGCAAGATTGTTGAGTGATATCGATCGGCTGGGGTGTCCTTGGGGTCGAAGTTCCAGTGCACTGCGACGAAGCGCGATGGCTTCCTCAAGGTCTGTAATCCCTCTTAAATGATTGAACCGAGTCTGGAGGGAATGAGCGAGGTTGCTGAGTGCTAAGGCTTGGTCAGGGTGTCCTTGTGGACGAAGTTCCAGTGCACTGTGGTGAAGCATGATAGCCTCATCGAGGTCTGCAATCCCTCCCAAATTCTCGAACTGGGTCTTGAGGGAAGTGGCAAGATTATTGAGCGACATCGATCGGTCAGGGTGTCCTTGCGGACGAAGCTTCAGTGCACTGCGGTGGAGCGTGATGGCCTCCTCGAGGTCCGAAATCCCCCCCAAATGTTCGAACCGAGTCTGGAGAGAAATAGCGAGATTGTTGATTGACGATGATCGGTAGGGGTTTCCTTGTGGACGAAGCTCTAGTGCCTTGCAGTGGAGGGTGATGGCCTCCTCAAAGTCTTCAATCCCTCCTTGATGACTGAACCGAGTCTTAAGAGAACTGGCAAGATTATTGAGCGATGATGATTGGTTGGGGTGTCCTTGTGGTAGAAGCTCTAGTGCACTACGATGAAGGGTGATGATCTCGTCGAGGTCTGCAACCCCTCCCAGATGATGGAACCGAGTCAGGAGGGAATTTGCAAGATTGTTGAGTGACAATGACCGACCAGGGTGTCCTTGCGGACGAAGCTTCAATGCACTACGATGGAGTGTGATTGCATCCTCGAGGTCTGCGATCCCTCCCAAAGAATCGAACCGAGTCTCAAGGGAACCGGCGAGATCATTGAGTGACAATGATCGGTTTGGATGTCCTAGCGGACAAAGCTCAAGCGCACTGCGGTGGTGTGTGATGGCCTCGTCGAGATCTCCAATTGCCCCGAAACGTTCGAACCGAGTCAGGAGGGAATTTGCAAGATTATTGAGTGATGTCGATCGGCTGGGGTGTCCTTGGGGACGAAGCTTCAGTGCACTACGATGGAGCATGATGGCCTCCTCAAGGTCTTCAATACCTCCTAAACGATTGAACCGAGTCTCGAGGGAAAGGGCAAGATCATTGAGCGACAATGATCGGTTGGGATGTCCTTGCGGACGAAGCTCTAGTCTACTGTGGTGGAGCCCAATAGCCTCATCGAGGTCTGTGATCCCTCCCAGATGATTAAAACGAGTCTGGAGCGAAGTGGCAAGGTGGTTGAGCGACGTTGCTCGGTCAGGGTGTCCTTGCGGACGAAGCCTCAGCGCACTGCGGTGGTGTGTGATGGCTTCGTCGAGATCTGCAATTTCTCCCAAATTTAGGAACTGAGTCACGAGAGAAAGCGCGAGATTGTGGAGTGACATTGATCGTTCGGGGTGCTCTTGCGAACGAAGCTCCAGTGCACTGCGGTGGAGCATGATGGCCTTGTCAAGGTCTTCAATCCCTCCCAAATAGTTGAACCGGGCCTGGTAAGAGAGAGCGAGATTGTTGAGTGACAAAGATCGGTCGGAGTGTCCTTGTGGACGAAGCTTCAATGCACTATGGTGGAGCAT
>JBBPJZ010000932.1:0-11668 GCA_038089015.1 Chalciporus aff. trinitensis
CATGAAAGGAGATTTTCATCAGGGAAAGCCCGCCGGGGAGTATCGTGCCAAGAGAGCGAAGGACACTTCATTTAGCATTCGAGCGAACGCCGGGCTCTACAACGTTCTAAATGCTGAGATGAAATTAGTAGCAAAAAATGCAAGAACGAGTGGTAGTTGGAGAAGTTATAGTCCCCCCTAGACACTCTAGTAAATCGTAGACCCAAGAGTCTTTGTGCAAGTTTCATGCAAACGCGATCACGGGATATATTCCGCTCTGTCCGTTTCTGAGTCAATCAAGTACTGTTCGGTACAACTCAGTTACTTTCACTCTCGCTCCGAACTATGAGCACGAAGACTTGAAGCAGAACCGACTCTGAGTCATAAATATGGACCAAAGACATCGGTGACTCCCACTTAGGCCCCGGATGCACACTTTGCACGATGAAGCAACTTGAACATGAAGTTAGAAATATTAGTACATGAGTCAGTGAGTCCGTCTATATCGGACTTCACTTATGCCAAGCCTTCATATCTTTCTATTAGTGCTTCGAGTTGAGCGCTCAGCCCTAAGGCTTGGCCAGCTGGGAAAAAAACACTGATGGCCCATGCTGTTGTTGCGGTACAATTTCAGCACCTTCAAAACATCCGTGGAACTCCGGAACCAACTCGATGGTAGCCAATCACTGACATCAAGTATGATATAGGCTTGGCGGCAGGACCTCTACAGAACTCCACCTCCTACCGTAAATGCCCTTGAGGTCGGAGGCGGTCCACTCCCAAAGGTTCGACCTGGGGGTAGTTCACGCTGCTCCGAGAACGGCAGGTGTTGAGGGGATACGCGTATATGTATGTGGGTTTGCTATGTCATACCATGATCATCTTGACCTCTTCCAGGTGGACAGGTGTTGTTGGTTAAACGTTCAAGACATGTGTCCAAGTTACATACAAGGTAAGTCCGATCCTGGTGGCTACACGGAGCCCGACGTCAGTCCTTTTACAGTCAACTATATCATTACATTCGTCCCTTCTCTTTGTCCGACGAGTCGATCTTCACTCTGGTTCGCTGTCTCAGGCTCAGGACAATCATTCGTTGAGAACGACATCGAAGGCCCTCGACGATCAACTCGACTTCCCTGATTTCAACGTGTCGCAGGATCACCCAATGCGCACAAGTTTCCCATGGAGTTAGAGTTGGATTGGCTCCCAGGTGACGTACTTCAGGCACTCTTACCCAGAATCTTCAACTCACGATAGTTCGTTAATTATGACTGTATTCAGGCAGTCCCTCTCATCCCGAAAGCTTCGAACCGTTACTCTGGATATTCCGCGACATCGGAGCGTCGAGTTTCCTTTGCTAAAAAGTCTTGGTGAGTCACAGAACCGTGCAATTTGTCGGTCCATCCTCCTTATCCTCACTCTCCTCCATTCCGCCCTTCATTCCCCTAATGTCCACGGTCCCTCAAGGCATACCTTGGGCACAAGACGCAGTGACTGAGTTTCTTTCCACGCTTTTTGCGGTTGCACTCTGGGGGATTACTTGTGTACAAACGTGCGTTGTTCAACTTGGGTGTTTCCTCGATCAAGGGACTGAGGAGACCGCACTGCGCAGAGTGTTCTACTTCATTCAGTGCGTCTCCTCTGTGTTTTCCAAAGCCAGAGTGAACAGAACCAGCGTTCGACTCCAGTTTCACGCACGACGTATTCGTCCTGAAGGCTCTGGTGCGTGGTTAGCATCGTTCCAATGGTCCGACGGGGTTTAACAACGTGGCTATAGGTCATATGGCTGTGGTACAATTTTCATTGTCGTACACGAGCAGGTTCCCTTAGACTCGTCACACAGGCTAGCTGATACTATCCACCAATATCTCCTTGTCCAAGGACGTGAGTCCAAGCAATGGATATCGTCGAATTATTGCTTAACGACGATACTTGCAGTTTACAATTCACGGATCACTAACTTTTGCAACTACGAACAAGTTTTGAGGGTCAACCCGTATGTAGTCGCCTCCGTCTTGATCTCGGTTTGACTGAGAGCCTCCCTGTGTCGATCAGAGAGTATTTGGTGTGTCTCCACACTGACTAGCCTGTGGCGTAACTTACCCTTGCTATAGTGGCAAGTACTGTTGACGGTGAGTTACATGATGTATTCTATCCTCCCCTGCCTGAACCCAGCCAAGACATTTGTTGCGCTGCCATCCCAACTGTTCTTTATCGACCGCATCGGGAAGTGTAAGTCCCACACACACACCGCCGTAGGATCTCCACCATTGATTCCCTTGCCTATAGTCAGCGGGAATCGGCAGCTCTCCTTTATATTATGGGTATGTGATACATCTACCTAGTGTTCCGTGTATGCGTGTGTGACACTTGGGTAGGTACCAGCTGCAACATTCCAATTGGGTACGCCTCAATTCCATCGAATGTCTTCCAAATTGACCTGGTTTGGCTCGCTAAGCTGGTGGCCTTGGTGAGTCAATGGCTCTGTGGCCAGCCGTGACGACTGACAATCAATTAAAGCATTCATTGCTTTTGGGTGCTGTTCTGTTTCATCATGATATCACATGCAAATCTCTGATCAGTATCATTAGGACGATCAACCCGACTGCAGAAGAGCTTGTATCGCCAGCTCCCTCGGTATTGTTCTTAGTTCCCAGAGGTGCCGATCGCTAATCACAACTCTGCAGGGGATATTCACGGCTGTGCAAGTTACAGCCTCTGCCGTTGACATATCTATCACAATCAGATTGGTCTACCTGCTATGGAGAAGCAGAGAAGATGCACAGTACAAGTGAGGGCTCGTCGAGTTAACGGAAAATAGTCAAACACTGCTAATGGCCACCAGAATGCGTACCGTCATTCACAGACTTCTCGTCCTCTCATTGAGTACTGGCTTGTGGACGGCGTTGTTCGCAATCTTCACTGTCGTTACTGTGTGTTCTCGCACCTTTGATGCTTGGCATCTATTGATATGCACGTTTCCCTCCGCAGATACTCGCATTTCGGAACACTGTGATTTACGCTGGGCTCTATTTCCCGTTGTGTCCCCTTTATTGCAATACGGTCCTCGCAAACCTGAATGCCAGGAGGGTGGTGCTCAGGGGGCATGATCACCGGGAGAACGTGCTTACGTTCTTACGAGAACCAGCCTCTCCTGATCCCACCACGAACCTGAATCAGTGTGTTACACAGGGCCGTGATAGCCGGTTAGAATATTCACAGGTGGGTTGTATACAATTCAATATGGAATATATTCAGCACTAACAGTCCAGATATCGGGTCGCTCTGCGAGGGAACAGCACCACATTTCGGAGCAAGGAGTACAAACCTTGTCGGATATTGAAGGGATGTTATGTCGTCGCCGATGAACTTGGGCTAAGATATCCTGACTAATCTCATCCATGCTGGATATGCAGTGCAAAGACAAGGGGGTTGAAGGATGCGGCATAGTAACGAGGTGCCTTGTGAAACCACCAGTTCGACTCGACTCGTGTGTCCTGAGTAATAGAGTGGGTTAAACCAGACGCGCGTTCAAAATGTGCTCGCTATTCAGATGTATTATTGTTTTTCAACCAATTTTCAATCCACATCACAATGCGGGCAACGTTTGCTTGAAGGTGGTCCATCGACTCGCTCTGTAGCTCTACGATAATTTCTTGCTGATACGATTCCCTCGCTTCGTCGGCCACGATGCCCATGATCTCAGCCTCGTTGTTTTCCTGGATTTTCTTCAGTCCATACCCGCTGCAATGGGAACAAGTGAACAATCGGATCAGCAAAATCAACGACGCACAATGAAACGCAGAGTCGATGCACACCGTTTTTCAAGTCGCTCCCACAACTGTGTATGATTACATCTCAAGACAACGACGAGATCTGCCCAACGCTCGGGGAAGATGTCGCAAGTGTGCCAATCGAGCACGATCCCACCCTCAGACACGAGAGGTTCCAGCTCGTCGAGAAGCTGTCAATCAGTCCAGAGGCAGTCAGTCAGGCATCGGCTAAGATCATGGCATCAGAACGGCACGTCGTTCATCGTAACATACCTTGTCCTCGTCGACAGTATATGACTGCCACTCTTCGTCGAACCCTTCGTGTAGCCCGCGTTCCTTGACGAGCTCTCCGACGTTGATATGTTTCAAGGGTACCGGCGATTCCTGGACCAGAAGCTGGGCATGCGTAGACTTGCCTGTACCAGGTGTTCCAGTGATGATAATGACGGGGGACCCCTGTGCCATGGTGGGTAGCTTGACTTTGGACGAAGGGAGGTTCTGCAAGTGGAACCGCCAAAGTCAAGAATAGATTATGTAAGCCACTACAGACCAATATATAGCCTGGTATCACCAACACAAATGTCCATTAGACTACTCTCTGACTACACACATGCAGACTTATATTAATAGGAAAATATCATAAGCCAAGGATTGAGCACGATCTATAGATAACAGGCAGAGTTAGCAATTCAAACTATGGAAACCAAAGTAGATAAATTCCTCACAGGAAAAAGGATATGGCATCCGACAACGATACTAGAAAAAACAATGATTTAGCGCGACGGGCCCGGATGATTGGAGATTCACGTACGCAAGCGGGAGCATGACAGCCCAATCCGTCGAATTGACCTGCCACCCTGCAGGAACAACCGCTGCTGATGTACTGAGGACGGCCATCAAGGCAACAAGGATGAAGGACAGGATGAGTGCTATTCTGAAGCGGTTCCATATTCTTGGAACTTCGATGAAAAAGTTAGACTTTTCCACTTCTTTCTTCGTAGCGCCCCACGTAATGTTATACGAGAACAGGTGAGCAAGGAGGGCTTGAGAGAGATGGATACTCAGGCCGCCGAAGAAGAAAAAGCTGCGCACGCGGAGTTGGTCGAGAAAAAGGGAGGAAATGCATAATGACGTACAAGAAGGGAGCCCATTTGAGATTCTCGGCCAAGGAAGACAGTAGACTGCGGTGCCCGAGACGGTACTCAAGTAAGGTGAACCCCAGATTCCCAAGGCCAGGGAAGACCACAGTACATGCCAGCCAGACTTCGAAACTATGAAGGAAGAACCCGTCGATGTCAACTTGAAACCCGAGAAGTAGGTAGTTGAGAAGCGAAAGAACAGCAGCAGCAGCGATTCCATCTGATGTGATGTCAGGTCGGTACGGAGCAGGAGACAATTTACGCAAACTTACAATAAGAGAACATGTCTAGAAGGTTCCAATGAGTAAACTTCAGGATGGCCAAGAATTATTCAGCGCTTACATGCCATCATGCTGAACTTGTAGTGGACCGGCGCGCTTGACCAGACAAAGATGCGAAGCTGCTTGGCAATCGGACCTTTTTTCCACCACTCGATCAATGGGTTAAAGATGAGTTCGTTACACCCTAAAGCGAGTTTCAGCTTCTCGAGCACTACCCACTGCTTTCGGAAAAGACTTTACCATAGGAATACTTCTGCCAACGATTTAGTTCGTCGTCGACGGTCAACGACACGCCCTCCTTGAAGCCGCCATTGGAATGCGTTGCCCATCGAATGATGTAGCCTTTGAGCTAATGAGAGGGCTATCAGACGGCGGGCAGGACCAGCGTTGGGTACGATGTGTTACCTGAAGACGTAAAGCCATATCAAAGTCCTCCGAGACGTTAGACTCTGACCAGATCTTCTTCTTACCGTCTGCAGGATCGACGAAAGCTGCATCTTGCAAAGCGGACCAACGTAGAAAAGCATTATGTCCGACAAACGGGGCGACCTCTCCATTAGCACATCCAACAGATATACATTTGTTGATTCTGCGCGTGAAGTGGGCGATCCCGTTTTCAAAATAATGGAACGCAACCTGCATGACATCTGGATGACGAGTTAGATAGGTGTCATGCCCGGCATTGAGGAGCATACCGGATTCGTGCTGGATGATGGCCACCTCTGGACTTTCTGCGAGTTCCCGTGCCGCATCGCGGAAGCAGTCCTTTATAACGTGTGAGCGAGACGCACGAACATGTCAATGGATGCCAACCTCTGGTACGATTGTATCAGCATCCACGATAAGAATGATTTCACCCATTCTCAGAGATTTTCCGTTGGCTGCCCAGGGACGCCACTTCTGTCCACTTTCCTCGAACATCTCCTCAACTGCCATTTCCAACGCACGGTCTTCGAGGCACTGAAGCCCATCCTCATGTAATTCACCCCGTTCTGTAGCTTCCAGGAGAGTCTTCAAGTGTTTCTCCATCTTCATGCTTACGGTCAGTCCATAGTTCATGTTGGAAGCCTTCTTGAAGCGTCCTGCTCGTTTGAACCCGCCGGGGGAGTTGTCGTGCTTAGGGCGTGCCACCCAACCGATATTGTGATTGGCGTAGAAGGCAATCCGTTCTTGACGCTGCTCTTCGCTGATCAATTGCAAGCCGTCTTCATGGATGAAGATGGAGGATGTGCCTCCTTGGCGAGCGTATGTTTGCATGGCCTTCTTAATAGACGCTACAGAAGGTGCACTATAACGTCCAGTTGTTAGTTGCACTTGCGAGTTTCTGTGCACGTGTTCCTGGTACTCACATTGTCTCCGTCAAGCTCTCTTTGTACACCGGGAGTTCGATAGTTATGTGAGGTAAGGCAGCATCCACATCCTTGTTTGCTGGGGGACGAATAGCAGAGTAGTACCTTGAGTTTTCGTGATATTGCGCCACAGGACCAATACTAACGAGATGTCAGCCTGACCTAAAGTGATGCATAGTCGACCACTTACGCGAGAGAAATGTTGCCAACAAGCTGAAGACAGAAGAACTGATGTTGCTTTAGCATCGCAGCCGATTGCTCGCCCGAATACAGAGGCTTACCAGTGCAACGGAAAACAAAAATGGAGATGTGACCAGGAGAGAAAATCGAACATAGTTATCATCCTGAAGCCATTCTGCAAGGAGAGTGGCCAGTCCACTACCGATAAAAACTGAACGGCATTTAGTCAAATTAAAAAATAGATAGGATCTGAAATACGTACAAGTTGACAAGGCTACAGCGAGTCCGCAGTAAAACGGGGCATAGAGTTTAGTCGGACGCGGAACTCGCTCTGCGGAGCCCTCTTTCTCGAGATCTGGGGCTGGGGGTCCATCAGCTTTCGAGGCGAGCTTCCAATTCCATCCCCAAAAGGACTTTCTTTTGGGTTTTGAGCCGCCGGCAGCCTGTTTCTTCTCGGTGATGGAGATCTTTTCCACGGTGACGCCAGCAGCCAGGTTAATGTCCGAAGTGATAGAAGACGGAGGCGGCAAGACATCTGCAGAGTCAGAAGGCGTATTTAATCTCGTCCCAACGTTCCGATGTCTCCACACAAGCTTGATCAGCTTTTCTTCCAGGTCTTGACAAAGCGGCATTATATCGTGAAAGCTATCAGCCCAGACAACCAGGACCCGCTCGTCGCGCTATGATTATACAAGACATCGGTGAGCTCGCAAAATAGGTAAGAGAAACGGTACTTACTATGAAAGCGCCACATTGATCCTTCTCAGCGCGAGGCAACTCGTTCATGGTTTCCAGGACCTGTATCTTCGTATCCGAGTCCACGTACATGGCAGTCTCATGAGGTGATCTGCATCCAAGAATCCAATTCAGTTCAGCATGTCATGTCGACGAAGAGTGCCGTTGATCCTACATCGTGTTGAACACCGTATGGACGGCGGCGCTCCGGATTTTGACAGCGACGACGGGATTTAGCAATCTGACTGCCACCTCAAAGGGAGCCAACAAGGGATTGTTGTAGGGGAAGACTCGGAACTGGCCAGTTTCTGTGCGAAGGCAGACACCTGTTGCAACGCGCTCCTCAGCCGGCCTAAACCATGCTTCGCCCTGCGTCTGATCCCGAAGTCAGCGAAAATAACAACAGCTCCGCAATCCAAGCCAACATACTTGTTGAAACACGTGGTGAAGGAGGGCGTCGTAAGGGTCATAGTCCATGGCGAGGATCGCAACAGCGTTCAAGGGCTGGGCGAAAGCAGGTCTGAGAAAGTAAGGTATAAAAGAGCGGAGATGATGGGGGAAGGAGGTATTCTTGTCTTCAGGCTATCCGGAATCCGGAGAGTCAAGAAGCCAAGGGTACCGATTGTTGTGCGTCGACGGAGATTGCATTTCCTTGGATTCGCATCTAGGCACACTTATTCTAGGACACTGTGAGACGAGAGGTTCAACTTTGGGCGAGAGATAGCCAAATTGGCTTTCGGAACCTAGGATCATTCAAATTTCAAGTGCACGTCCATGTTACGGGGGCATAGCCTACTCACGGCCGAGGCACAGGGGAGAAAAGATGAGTGCATTGGTCGTACCACTATAAACACGTTTCTTCACCTCTTCCTGGCATTGGTCGGGCGCAACGCCTGCACAACTTCACCGAGATCCCGACGGGAGGCTGATGTTGCAAGAATCTCTTGTGTTACGTCCGAACTGATCGCGACTTGGCGGAGAATGTGTTCTTTTTTTGAAACGGGCTGAAAGATCATGCCCATCGGGGGCATCGTGCAGAGTGGGTGCTGGCGATATGCCCTTAGGCTATTTCTGTTTGACAGCATCACTCAGAGTGATGACTCGAAGGAGCAAAAGAACAAAAATAGTATGAAGTAAATGGACATACAACGATTAGAAGTCGGAACCAACGTGGGGTCTCGAACACAAGTAGAGCGCTCAAACCACACGGAAGGGAATGGAATAGGTTGGTTATTACCAGTGCGGCCGCCCAAGTGTTCTAGTTCCGGATATTCGAGACTGAGTTTACACTAGCCATGTCCGACGCCGAATGCCTGGGTATGGTATGACATTCCTGGCTGTATGCATATGTTTGAGATGCAATTATAGAGCCAGAAGGCTGGAACGCGGTTGCCTCCTTGTTCCTTTGAACGCTCGCCACGAAGAAACATGGCAGGACGAAGGGCGGCGCCCGGGTCTGGATTCTGCAAGTGTGGGCGTGTCACGTCGCACCCGTATGGCTATGGCAGCATTGAACGTCCGCCATCATCAACACGCGTCCGCTGTGCTGCACTTACAGATCATTGTCTTCATTATGACCACAAGAACTTCCCCAGTCAGGGGCCAAATGACAGATGTGTCACCGACATGCTGTATTCCGGCCCGTCCGCAGCTCATTTATTGTATTTCTCGCGCATCGGAAGGTAAGGCCCTGCATCCGACTGACAGTTTGATCCATCTTGTCCTCACAGAATAATGCAAAGGGCCTTGCGGAACGCAAAGATGGCCCTGAACTGTTAGCCGAAGTTCAAGGGTATACTGCTGTGAGATGTGAGACATCACGGAAATAACTTGCCAAGCTCTTGAGAGATGAACAGATAAACCAAGCGAGTGGATGCTGACTTTCATGATGCATGACACTGGCACTGGTCGAATCTCGACGGTGGCGGACCGCTGTGGTACCGACGCCATGACACCGGTTATCCAGGGTGAAGGGGTAAAGCACAGTGTGCTCCGCGTTTGTAGGCATGATGAGACATTCCGTGTTCATGATGTAGGCTCTGAAATTCACAATATCATACATCGAATCGGAGTATCATCCCCGTCGTCGAAGATATTAAGGGTCCCAAGGAAATAATTTAGTCTATAGACCTCAAGGTCAAGAAAAATCGGACACAGTTCGCAACCCGTTGCAACACGGCCCTCCTCTATGACTCCTTATCTCCACTGATCAGTAAGAGAAAATCATCAACCAAGGGTTCAGCACGATCTAAATGGAGATGATCTGTCAGGAACTTGACGTAGATTGATGCGGAAGAGACGGATGCTTACAGGGAAGATAACATGACAGCCGGCCACGAGCGCCAGAGGAAAGATAACAGCCCAATTGGAGCTTGGGATCTGCCAATTGGGAGTGACGATGTCGAGACTGAAGAGGATCATTGCCGCAAAGCATGCGAACGACACCAGAAGCGCAAACCAGAAGCGCTTCAGGATGCGAGGAACCTCGATGAAGAAGTTCGAACGCTCGACCTCCTTCTTAGTTGCCCCCCATGTGATATTGTAGGAGAACATGTGCGCAAGGAGGGCCACCGTTAAGTGGATGCTGAGGCCACCGAAGAAGAAGAAACTATAGTACCAAAACAAACGTCAGCGGAACGCTCTCATAGATCAGTAAAGGAGATCACGGACAAGAATGGTATCCATGTACAAGTCTCGACGATTGAGTCGAAGAGATGGCGCTGGCCAAGGCGATATTCGAGCATAGTGTACCCAAGGTTTCCTGATCCCGGGAATACAACGAGGATGGACAAGAATATCTCGAAGCTATGCATGTAGTATCCATCCGTCTCGAAGCCGAATCCAAGGATGAAGTAATTGAGCATGGAGAGCACTGCTGATGCGGCGATTCCATCTGGAAGTATACAAGGTTAGCTCTGTAATATTCATACGGCCAGGTCACGCCGCTTACAGTACGAGAACATATCTGAGTGGGACTTTATCAGTTTAGGCGCTTCGGAGATTATGCAGTATACGTACATGCCATCATGCAGAGTTTGTAGTGGACAGGAGCATCCGACCAGACAAAGATACGCAATTGCTTGTTAATTGGACCGAGACGCCACCAATTAATCAAGGGGTTGAAGATTAATTCGCTACAGCCTGTGGGGATTACGTTAGATTGGTGGTGCAGATATCTCGCTAGGTCGCACCATAGGAGTATTTCTGCCACCTGTTCAACTCATCGTCCACAGTAAGAGACACACCCTCCTTGAAGCCGCCCTCTGAATATGTTGCCCACCGAATGATATAATTTTTCAGCTATAAGATTACCCGGTTTAGGCCCGTTACCATGCAGCCCACCATCATGTTTTCGGCGCACCTGAAGGCGTAGAGCCATATCAAAGTCCTCAGAGACATTTGACTCTGACCAGATCTTCTTTTTCCCATCGGCAGAGTCAATGAAAGCGGCTTCTTGAAGAGCCGACCACCGAAGGAACGCATTGTGGCCGACAAACGGAGCAACTTCACCGTTTGCGCAACCCAAAGAGATACATTTGTTGATACGCCGTGTGAAGTGTGCGATTCCATTCTCAAAGTAGTGGTGAGCCACTTGCATAACATCTGTGCACGCAGTTCAGAGCCAACAACAAAAACGTTCGCAGAAATGCATACCCGACTCATGCTGGATGATAGCGACCTCCGGACATTCTGCGAGCTCACGTGCAGCATCGCGCAGGCAATCTTCAGGAACGACGGTATCTGCATCGACCAGGAGAATAATCTCTCCAATCCGGAGGGATTTCCCATTGGAAGCCCACGGTTTCCATTTCCCACCACTCTCTGCCAGCACTTCGTCACACGCCATGTGCAATGCGCGATCTTCCAGACATGCATATTCGTTGTCGTCCTCTAGGTCATCCCGTTCCTCGGCTTCTTGAAGAACCTTGAGGTGCTTCTCCAGCTTCAAACTGAGAGCGAGACCGTAGTTCATATTGGACGCTTTCTTGAATCGTCCTGCACGTTTGAAACCTTCGTGAGACGAGGAATGACCGGGACGAGCAACCCAGCCGATGTTGTGGTTTGCGTAGAAGGCGATGCGTTCTTCGCGATCCTTCTCCGGGATCAGCTGAAGACCATCGTCGTGTATGAAGATAGAGGACGACCCGCCCTGGCGAGCGTACGTTTGCATCGCTTTTTTGAGATGGAAAATGGAAGGGGAGCTAAAACAGAAAGGTTAGCCAGGATGAACG
>JBBPJZ010000933.1:0-11663 GCA_038089015.1 Chalciporus aff. trinitensis
TCGCGACTTCGTCGAGCACTACCCTCCCCACAACCTATTCTCCCCCACACAAACTGAGATACTGCCCTCGTCGTGGTCCTGGAGATCAAACTTTGTCCATCTGTTTTCCTTCTCCAAGTCTTACGCGTTCCCTGGACACCGACTCGGTTTAGTGGTGGCCTCGCCAGAACTTCTGACGCATATCACGACTACGCTTGATTGTCTCCAGATTTGTGCCCCCAGGCCTCCTCAACTGGCTCTTGCAAACTTGTCGCTCTTGTCAGAGCTCAGATCTGCCATCCTGTCGAGTGCGGACGCACTGCAGGCGCGGCACGAGCTCTTCCGCAAGTCTCTTCCACCGGGTTGGACCATCGGTTCTCAAGGGGGTTACTTTGCATTCGTGAAGCACCCATTCACACACATTCCAGCTCTCGAGTTCTGTCAACGTTTGGCGCAGGAACTCGGTGTTCTCGTCCTTCCTGCCCAATTCTTCTGGAGCGAGCAAGCCGAGGCGCAACGACAGGCAGACGGGGTATCGGAAGATGGTTGGAATAGATGGATCCGTTTTTCAGTTGCAAACGTTGGCGATGAGCAGATTGTAAAAGTTTGCGAGCGCCTGAGAGAGTGCGAAAAACACTTTGCATAGTACAGTTACTGTACTACGCATTAGACCCGATGGATTATGTATTATGTAAGCATACCTCCGGGCCGCAATACGACCGACGACCGACTTGAGGTTGTTCAGTCCTTTCTACTGCCATGACCATGCCGCTCGCAAGACCCAGGTTCCTTGATCAATCGACCAGGCCAGATTCAGCATTTCCTGTGGATTGCGATGCGACCTGCCATGCAGCTTCCCTGAGTCATGCCCTGCCCAGATATCTTGCCTCGGCGCTAGTTCGGGTGAAAACAAGCGCTTGACCTCCCCGCAAAAGCGAGGTCCTTCCTTACGAATGCCACACAGTTCGAGCCTGTTCCACAGTAGCACACGACGTCGATGGATGCAGACAGCTCTACAGAACGGTGTGTATCTGGTTAATGTTGGTACCACTCTCTGCTAACGTCGACCTTCTTGTTCAGTTTGGTGGATTTGCTGAAGCGAACACGTCCCGAAAGCCCGACTACGATGACTAGTGATAGTACAGCTCAGTTCTGGGAAAAGTACTCGAAGGAGGCAGCCGAATATGATCGGGAGCTCCTTGAGAAGAATAGGAATAACATGGACATAGTCCTCTTCTTCGTAAGTTGTCGCATGGGTTCACAAACAAAGAGATATTGACGAGTCGCCACATCAGGCTGGTATATTCTCTGCTGTGGCTGCAGCATTCCTTGTGTCCATGCAGTCACTGCTGATCCCGAACCCTGCCGACACCACGAACGCGCTTCTGATGATGTTGGTCCAATCTGCCAACAGCACTGCGCTCCCGGACCAGACCTATCAACTCCCTTCATGGGATGGTCCAAGTACGGCCGTTCTATGGAGTCAGGCGATCGGTTACGCGAGTCTGTCTGCGAGTTTACTTACCGCGCTCGGCGCTGTGCTTGGAAAGCAGTGGTTAAGTGACTTCAATCGTATCGGGAGCGGGACACCACAAGAACGTGGTCGCCGACGACAACAGAAACTGGACGGTCTCAAGAAATGGCAGTTCGAGCTTATCATGGAGATAATCCCGGCTCTCATACAGCTAGCACTCCTGCTCTTCGGTGTTGCCCTGTCCATTAACCTATGGCTGTTGCACCCAGCAGTTGGGGCTGTCGTCATCGTCTCAACTGCTTTGGGTTCCGCGCTTTACCTCTTCATTACCTTCGCATCGCTGCTTTTCCCCACATGTCCATATCACACTCGCTTCGCTTCCAGCTTCCGGGTAATCACAGGAACCTTCATGAAGTCACTTGGAGAGGTTGCGGACTACTGGGCATGGCGTACTCGACGTGACGACCAGGGTATTCATAAGCAACCCAGGATCAGCCCAGTCAACAGGATACTCGCGTTCCTACCCATCATCCTCTCCTCCGCAGCTTTGCTCATCGTTTCCACTACCCTGATTGTGGCATCAATCATATGTGGTCCCATCGTTGCGCTTGTTATCTCCATCTTTAGTCGCAGAAGTCTTCGCCGTGTCTTACAGGATACCCTCGATTCAGCCAGCGCGCTCATATCTCGCGTTATACCAACCATTCGCCAGAGGTTTCATGAATCTGCGTGCTTAGTTCGGGACTCGGCGCGCCGAATTCGCACTTTGACACGTCTTGGTCAAGACCCAGTGCCGGAGTCAGACTCTCGTTCTGTTGCCTGGCTTCTTGAAACCTCACATCACCCTGATTTCCTCATGACTGCTGCGACACTTGTTCCTGATGTCCACTGGCCAGAGGATCTTGACGTGTCGCTACCCACGCAACACGTCTACAGTATCTTCATCCGCTCGATGCAAGAGATCACATCTGTCTCTCAAGCTCATCCGGATCAGCACGAGCGCGCACTAAAACTCGGCAAAGCGCTCGTGATTCTCTTATGCCAAAAATCCAAAGACGTCACGACCCATGTGTGGCGGGAAGCCCAACAAAAGCTTCAATGGTTTGCGAACAGGATAACCGAGCCTGACCTTTCATTTATCCTCACCGTTGCCACCAAGCTTCTTCATCTCAAGTCGGATCCGGAGTCGAGAGGACCTGAACCTGTTGCAACCATTAGTGAAATCCCCAATCCAGTGCTTGAATGGTTCCTCCAACCGTTGCAAATCCTTTTGCAGCCGGATGACTCGTACCGCACCTATTTCTTGAATGAGGCAAGACAAGCTTTCTTGAAAGTACAGTGGGGCGAAGACCCAAAGTTACCTTCGTCACAACAGGTGCAATACTGCAGGGCTTTCGAGACGTATGTCAGCGGTATTCGAGGACTGAGTTCGTCTCTGCCTGTGTGAGTGATACACAGCGTTAACGACGTGTATCATGTGCTCACCACAAGTTCATAGTACGTCGGATCTTGCCGGACCACGTGAACACGAACAAGACCACATATGGATCCAGTGAGCAACTTGTCGTAAAGTTTCTGCCTTGGACTTATCGGTGCCATAGGGTTGACATCTTGAAACGAATCACAACGACGTTGACACGATTCAGTGTCGCTCTTGACGGTGACTACCAGGACTTCGTGGTACCGTTAACAGTGCTTTCCTCTCTCATGGGAGTTTCCCATCTCCGACCAGCGTTCGAAGATGGTGACGCTGAAGCATGGGCTCTGAAGACTTTTGCTGTCGCTGTGCGTTCTGCACTGGGACGGAATGACAAAACCAGCTGGTTGTTTGCGAGCTCTCTCCTACAATTAGCTTCTCAGGCGCATGCTATAGAGGCGTTGAAGTTAACAGAAGAAAAGAAGCTCCCCACAGGCTCCGACGTCGGACGTGCACCAACGCCAACGCCATCACAACATTTAGTCGACACCGAGAGCCTTCTTTCATACTTGCTCAATAAGGTCGAACCAGCAACTGCGGATCAGGCGGTGTATGCGCTCAAAATGATTGTCGTGAACGACACTGAGCTCCCGTCCATCGTCTCTCGCTCCGATTTTATCGACTACATCGTTCGCATCACAGGACCCGGCCAAGTGTACTCCGTTCGCGATATCAGCCTCAAAGTCCTGTTTTCAGCGTGCGAGTCGCTGCTTCGCACGCATGCAGACGGTCTCTTGTCCCTTGCCCCTTCCTGTGATCTTCCTCGTTTCGTCCATAGGGCCATTCAGTTCCAGGATCCACCCACCATTCTCCAATATCTACTTTCTAGAAGCGATCCAGCGCTTAATGAAACTCTAGTGAAGATCCTCACACCCGTTCTCGCGGAAGATCCGTTCAAGCTCCTTCTTACTAAGCTCCGCTCCGAACCCCATCGCATCCCAGAACGCGACCTACGCGACTTGGAGATCGTCCTCGTCCTCGCGAAACCAGAAGGTCGAAGAAAGCTCCTCGACCACTTAGACCGGTCCATCCTGACGGTTCAGAGCACCCACAGCTACTCGATGACCTTGCCATTCGCTGTCATCGTTGGTTGGCTCCTACGACCAGATGGGCCTTTGAGGTCTTCAGTTGATCAGCGGGCGGAACTGTTGCGGCCGAGCTTCGAGGAGCTTCTGGTACCTGCTTGGAGGGATCCGGATGTGCTTGAAGACGGTCCACAGATGTTGCGTTTACTTCTGATTGCCACGACGGAGTGGTTAGGCGCGTACCAGTCGAGTCGACCCCCTCAGGCAGCGTTGAGCGCTTTGGGTGACGCAGTAGAACAAATGAGCAACGCGAGTCGGATGCTTCCTCTGGATATCAAACGAGCACTTCAGAAAACCTCGAGGGAGATAAGAGAGCTCAGGCAAAAAATATCAGGGGAAGGGACACCGGGGGTAGAAGGCTAAGGGCTAGAGGGGACATGGCAACATTATGGAATGGGTTACACTTTGCATAACTCTACGACAAACTACGATGTATGATATTAATGTATCTAATTGCTTCCTCTAGGGATTGGGTGGCCTCGAATGATCACGCAGGTTTCGTTTAGGAATAGTGGTATGATGGACGTCCGCAGTAAGCAGAGACTCTATGATCCATCAGAATCTCATTCTCAACCTTAGTCTAAGTTACTGGAAAACCACTCGTCACGCGTCAATGTCCTTCAGCTCGCCCTTTCGCCGAAAGAACCGAAACTTTTTTTCTTTTGCTAGCATGATTCTCGGTTGTGGCAGGCTCAAAAACAATACCCTGCATGCTTCGAGTCTCTGGATGAAAATCGGCACTGCGATAGAGCAGTACGATGGAGGCTGACCGACGGTTGCTCTGGATGTTCTCATCACTGCTGTCCAGCTGGCCAAGACCTATTTCTCTCATCCACCACCCCATGTTAGTCTCTATCTCGCCGCACTATCGAGTCGGCGTTCGGCATCCTCTAGCGATAAATCACCCGGTGGAATACCCATGCATTGGGAAGATGGTGACGATCAATAAACCATGGGTGAATAAGTGATAAACGCACGGGGAAACATGGGGAAACAACGAGAAAGTGTAACAAAGTGTACTAGGCCATCAATTCCAGCCTCAAATACATTTTCAGGGGTAAAAGCACAGGCTAGCGTGGCTGTGCAAATTTTCCTTCAACTTTGACCACGACTACTGTAGTCAATTCATCTGTCCATCCTCGAAGGAGGACATATGCACGAAGCATGGATGTGCGTGTCAACCCACCATACCAATAACCGAAATGAATTCATGACCGCAAACCGCTCAGATAGGGCTCCAACGCACTCAACAGATCAATGCAGGGTCTTTGGTCCGCACATCGCAAAGCAAAATTAAATCTCAACGCAACTGTGGAACAACAGCCGATGACGCTAACAAGCACACCGACTGCACCATCTACATCCCAATTCACTGGCACGAATGATACGGTGGAAGTGCTGGCGATCGAGGAGTCTGCGGATGCCGGACCATCTACCACCACACTGGTCGATGGTGGTACACCAGCAGACGTACGCCCTCCCTCCTCTAAACGAAAACTTCGCCGTAGCGCAGGCGATAATGATGGGCCGAAGCGACTTCGTATGACCACTTCCAGCGGGACCGGAGGTAGCGCACCGAAGACGTATGATCCCCCTGCGACCCGGCTATCCGATCTCGGCGGGGTGGACGTCTGTGTAGAGAAGATGCTGGAACTTGTCGCTATGCCACTATGCCATCCGGAGATATACTTGCACACTGGGGTTCAGCCACCTCGCGGCGTTCTCCTGCATGGTCCGCCAGGGTGTGGTAAGACCCTCTTGGCGAATGCTATAGCTGGGGTAAGTCCCAAACGTTCGTGATGACATATTAACACTGATTTCCTATTCCCTTCCTTACTGGACTTGACACATGTTAGGAGCTCGGCGTGCCTTTCATTAGTATATCGGCTCCGTCAATTGTTTCTGGGATGTCCGGCGAGTCAGAGAAGACACTACGTGATACCTTCGAGGAGGCAAAGGTCAGTGGATCACAGTACTACTCCCTGCCCTTTCTGGCTCACATTACACCCCTCAGCGCGTGGCACCATGCCTCCTGTTTATTGACGAAATTGACGCAATCACACCAAAACGAGAAAGTGCGCAGAGGGAGATGGAAAGGCGGATTGTAGCGCAATTCTTAACCTGCATGGACGGTTGGTTTTACTCCATATCATGCTCTTCGAGACATGCGGCTTAGTATTCTTCAGACATGTCTTGGGAGAAGACTGAGAACAAGCCTGTCATTGTTATCGGTGCTACGAATCGTCCTGACTCTCTCGACGCTGCACTGCGCCGCGCAGGTCGCTTCGATCATGAGATTAGCATGGGCGTCCCAGATGAGGACGCCCGAAATAAGTCCGTTGACTTGCATTCTTATCAGGTTACTCGCTTATGTCGTTGTGTGCAGGATTCTTCATGTGCTCTGTGCCAAACTTCGGCTCGAGGGCGACTTTGATTACGCTTCCCTGGCAAAAGCGACACCTGGCTATGTAGGTGCAGATCTATCTGCCCTAACAGGAGCTGCAGGTGTCATCGCCGTCAAGCGAATATTCAAGGAACTTTCCGATGGCACCCTGGTATTGCCAGATGCACCTCCGGCAACAACCGATATCAGTGATGCCCTCATGGTTGTTGATTCGACCCCACATACGCCAACAGCAGAGGCTCCCCCACCCTCATACTCCCATACTCCCTTTGCCTCGCTAGTTAGCCAGCTGTCCTCCAGTTCGATTGCGCACTTCTTGAATGCACACCCATCCCCGCTGACAGAATCGCAACTCGCACCACTCTGCATTACCTCCTCCGATTTTCGTGCCGCACTCTCCCAAGTTCAGCCGTCCTCCAAACGTGAAGGGTTTGCAACCGTTCCAGACGTCACGTGGTCCGATATCGGCGCCTTGCACGGCATACGGGAAGAGCTACAGATGGCAATTGTTCAACCTATACGACGACCGGAGCTATTCAGCGCTGTGGGTATCGAGGCTGCTTGTGGGGTGTTGCTCTGGGGCCCTCCTGGGTGTGGTAAAACGTTGCTTGCGAAAGCAGTGGCGAATGAGTCGAGGGCAAATTTCATTAGCGTGAAAGGGCCAGAGCTGTTGAACAAGGTGAGTTTTGTTTCCATGGTGAACAACTCTTTGATTTACGAGTTTGGGGTAGTACGTAGGGGAGAGCGAGAGAGCAGTCAGGCAGGTGTTTTCTCGTGCACGTGCCTCATCTCCATGTGTCGTTTTCTTCGACGAGCTGGACGCGTTGGTACCGCGACGTGACGATAGTTTGGTACGTTTCGTCCTCATGACCCTACGTCAGTGCCTGAAGTGCATAGATACTGATGCTACCTTCACACTCAGTCGGACTCGTCTGCTCGTGTCGTAAATACGCTACTCACCGAGCTAGACGGGCTTGACTCGCGGAAATCTGTCTATGTCATTGGCGCAACAAACCGGCCAGACATGATCGACCCTGCCATGGTTCGTCCAGGGCGGCTCGACAAGCTCCTCTACGTCGACCTCCCAAGCGCCTCAGAGCGGATCGAGATCCTGCGTACACTCCTACGACGGGTACCTCTCCAAGATGACACAGTGGTGTCCAGGGCAGAGATGCTAGTACGGGAGCGATGTGAGGGGTACAGTGGCGCGGATCTAGCTGCAGTAGTTCGTGAGGCCGGCGTCGTTGCTCTCAGACGGGTACTCGGATCGCTCGAGTCTATGGAAGCTTCGTCCCTGGAAGAGGGAACCCGGTTAGAGTGCCCCAGGGTGTTGGTATTGTCGGAGGACTTCGGAATGGCGGTGGACAAGATTGGACCGAGTGTATCGGTGACGCAGAGGAAGAAGTATGAGGCGCTGAGGTCCAAGTTCGCGGGTTTACCTGTGAGGGTGAAGGGGGATGAGGGGGATCGGATTGGATAAGTGGTATAGGCGGTCTGTATCTACCATTCGCACCGGAAAAAGTCTGTGTTTCTGCAGTTCATCAACGCATCTTATATCTGATTGCATCGTTGCAGGAGCCTGGGCCCTGGATAGAGTGTTAGACTGAATAGCTACATATCCTTAGGCAGGGTTACATGCTTCAATAGAAGGCAGACGTTGTGCTGATGTGCTGATCCTCTACTTGCTCCTGTTAGGGTCCAGGGGGCCCACCTTGCGCTTCCTCCCACATCGGGGATTTCGACATTTTCATCCCACTTAAAGCGCAAAGAAAATGTGAATGCGCCCAAGAAAAATTTAAATTTAGTCCAAGATTGGCATTTTCATTGCACTTTAAGTGCAATGAAAATGCCAAAAACCTCGATGCGGGATCCGACTCTGTCCTTTGCCACTTCCTTCATTTAGCCCTAACTCGCGCTCATTTGTCCCAGGTACGCTTGGTATTCTCAGACCTCGAAGTGCAACCCTCCGATAGACACGCTGGTGGACTTGTCGTCACACATTCTCAAGATTAACGCGGGTGTTATTGCTCGCCCCAACAACCTTGGAGGAGGGACCAAGACCCGATGGCACGTGAGAGTCGGGTGTGTGTGGCTAAATTCCCCATTCAGTTATCAGATGAAGATAATGTCCGCAACCTCGGAGCTCAGGAAGACACGGTGAGAGACATCCTGACTCAACCCAACAGTGGAACTTTGTGTTCTAAACAACTTGCCTCAATCCCATGGGTCGGACGACGGTTGTATCGAGTCCCTTCTGACTCTAACAGGCACACTACACCGCAACAGTGGGGCAATACCTTTGGGCTAAATGGTTAAACAAGCGCATTCGATTCTATGAATAACAACGTTTTGATCCTCCTCGATCATCCACGTCGACACTTGAGCGTGTAACTGACTGTCTCCCAGCATCCGAAATCCGCGGGCCATTTTGACATCTCAGCAAGGCCTAGGATTTTTGCATCGTTCTCGCGATGTTCGTTTCGTACGTGAGCTGGCTCGCATAAGCTTTTGTGCGCGTGGCCCCGGACTGTTCCCACCAGCCAGTCATATGGTGCGGTCATTCAAAAGGGATCAGACGGACAAAGTTCTGCTTCTCCACTTTTCCTCCTGCAATGGGTCTCGGGGTACTTTCTGACCCTTACCTCGGGGAAAATGTGCTCGGTAAGCAAATTGGTTATGTTGTTTCCCATTGATTGACTCTCACTAGGTACATCGCTCCTTGATGATCTTCACAGTAAACGAGCAGGAACCAGCGTATCTCCAGAGACCACTCATCTCAAGCGCTCAAAGGATGGGATTATCCTAGTACCCCAGCGAGTACCTTCCCTTCATATGCTAATTCTCAAACTGACCGAAAAAACCCTGAAGACCCTCAGATTCCCCGGACGACCCGCTGAACTGGCCTCTCTGGAGAAAAATCATGCTCATGGTAACGATCACGTACGGAACTGGCGTTGTAGGAGCATTTGGTCCTATCATCGGCGCAGGTTTGACTCAAGTCGCGGCAAATCTCGACACCTCCGTCAACTCTCTCTCGATGATGACGGGGGATACCTGCCTTGCTATCGGTTTGATATTAATTCTCACCGCACCTGCAAGTGTGATTTGGGGTCGTCGTCCTGTGTTCTTGATGGGAAATGCTCTCCTTCTCGCTAGCTCCATATGGAGTGCTGTTGCCAAAGACTTGAACAGCCTCGTAGCTAGTCGGGTTATCGGTGGTGCTGGTATGGCTCCACTTGAGTGTTTGGTCGAAGCAACAATCGCGTAAGTCATAGCTTTGCACAGGTCTCGAGGAATCAGCTGATTCATTGTAGTGACATTTTTTTCGTCCACGAACGCGGGACATGGATCTCCATCTGGAGCGTGAGTCATTGATCACTTTCTCACATCCTCTCACGTCATTGGGGCTAGTTTGCGCTTCTAGGGGGGATCTGCGGTGTATCCATAGTGAACGGTTATTTGATCCAAGACGTGTGAGTACTTTCCTTGGGTTGGATGATACGGCCCGACTCATCATCATGTAGATCGTGGCGTGTCTGCTTCCTCATAGAAGCAATATTGGTGCGGGGTTCATAGATCCTTCAAAATGCTTTGGCTAAACCCTTAGTCCTGTCTTGATCAGTGCGCCATTCTATTCGTCCTCACCATATTCTTCGTCCCGGAAACTGCGTTCGTTCGTGACAAGTTGCCGACCGAAACCGGTGGATCGGCTGCAGGAGATCAGAACACAACTACCAGTGACAAGGTAGCCTCGTCTACTGAGAATGATGCCGAGAAGGCCTCCGATGTAAAGGTTGAAGTTATACGCGGGGAAAACCCTCAGAAGTACTCCTACTGGCGCTCTCTCAGGCCATGGACAGGTCAACGATACAGCGATGAGAGTTTCTGGAGGATCATTCTCCGGCCATTCGTTTTGGTCTGCAGTCCTGTCGTAGCATGGGGTACGCTTTTATATGGTACAGCCGATGCCTGGGGTAAGTCCCCTCTCTGTGCTATCGTACGCAGAAGGGAACGGGCGTTGACTCTGCTGGTCAGTGGTGGCTCTCTCGGTGGCTGTATCCATGCTTTTTTCTTCCCCGGCATTCGGATATGATTTCTCAGCTGGTCCTGTTGGTCTTATCGCCGGGATCGGCCCATTGATCGCTGCGATACTCGGCAACGCCCTCGCAGGGCCCCTCTCCGACTGGTCCGTCACCTGGCTCTCTCGCCGTAACGGAGGCATCTATGAGCCCGAGTACGCTTGTATTCTTCTTCGCGCGACTCGTTATACTTAACCATGCATAAAGATTCCGGCTGTTCCTGATCATCCCGATGCTGATCACCTCGACGATCGGATGGTTTGGTTGGGCAGTCGGAGCAAACGAACACCAACTATGGATTGGTCCTGCTATCTTTTACTCGTTGATAAACTTCGCACTTGCAGTTGGTTCCATCGCGTGAGTACTTCAACCTGTCTGGATGAGAGGGTGTGGTGGTCTGATTGACATACAGTGTCGTCGCATATGTTGTCGATGCGCATGGTCACTACGCCGCAGAAGCGTTCGCGACTATCAAGTAGGTGCTTTGTTCGTGTGTTCATGCCTATCGGTAACCCTAACGATGTTTTTTTCTTTCAAGTTTGATCAAGAACGTGTTTGTGTTTGGATTGACATACTTTGTGGTGCCGTGGTTGAACGAACAAGGTGCGAAACGTCTCTCTCTTGACGTTCACAACGATGGACTCTGGCTTCCGTGTTTACTCTCGTTCCATGCAGGCGTTCTTCATACATTCTTTACAATTGGAGGGATCAACATTTGGGTATGCCTGATGACGATACCTATGTACATTTATGGGAAGAGGGCACGCAGTTGGGTGCATAGAACACCCTGGATGTTGACTTGAATCCGAGCATGTATTTTATTGGAAGATGTAGACTTCCATGGGCGATCTTATCTTGGAATGGGGGGCAGCGTTCGTTGAAAGTCGTCATTTGAACGGGCGCACGAGAAGAGTGCTCGTATCGATTCCAATCTTTACCTGAAGCCTACGCAAACCATGTGAAAACACGTCGGCCTTTGATCTTGACCGTCTCGCCTGAGTCCTCACAGATGATTAGGAAGTACAGTACATGAATGATTGCGGGCAATCGTTGACTTGCCTATCCAATCCCACACATCTCAACTGAATAGCCCAAAAACATCGCTTGTTCGTCGACAGTGAGAGTAAATAGCAACTCCTCAAACTCTCGCTCTCTTCGCCCTCTT
>JBBPJZ010000934.1:0-11654 GCA_038089015.1 Chalciporus aff. trinitensis
CGACAGTGAGAGTAAATAGCAACTCCTCAAACTCTCGCTCTCTTCGCCCTCCTCCCCATAAGCCCCGCCCCACTCCCACCTCCTTCCTCGACATCCTCGCCAAGCAACCTCAACAGCCGTCGTTTCTCCTCCATCTGAACTGGATCTTCGTACCGTACGCGCATACTCTCATCCGTCGAGCGAAGTGGGCCGAGACCCATCCCTTCGAGAAGACTCGCGTCGAGTTGGTACGTCGCGGGTTCGGGAAGGGGGAACCGGTCAGGTTGGAGGGGACGTGCAGGGGATAACACGTTCTCGCGAGATGCTTGACGAGATTGGGCCTGGTGGTAGAGACAGACGCGTCAGCAAGCGAGGGAGAGGCAGACAATGAAAGGACGTGATGTACGTTTGACCGAGCAACGGGTCGCACATGTTTTCCACGCTTTGCAGCGCCAGCTCCTTGCTCATTCTCCTCATTCGATATCGGCCGTTTTCCGAGGAGCGTCGTCAACGTTTCGTGGAGTGCTTTGGCGACTGCCTCCGTGTCTGGGGGACGTACGGGCGAGGAAGGCTGGAAAGCGTCTGGGAGAGAACTCGACGGGAGCAGTTTCATTGGCGACGGAGAAGTCGAGGACGCAACCCGCGCTCCAGGGTCAGCATCGCGGGTTGAAGGAGTTTGTTGAGGGAAAATATTGCTCAGTGTCGAGGCGTGGAGAATGGATGTAGCACGCGGAGGTGCGGCAGGGAGTTCGGGAGGAGTTGGTTCAGGCATAGGTAGCTCGTCGGGAATAAGCGGGGGTGAGCTACTTTGAGGAGGGGCACCTGGTGGAGAGGAAGTCGTTGCATCGTTTCTGTGGTCGTGGTCGTGATCGTTGTCTGGAGGATCTGAGTCGTGACTGAGAAATCTCGGTTTCCCAAACAATCCGCCATTCTGTGGATGCTTTGGATCCACCTCCATTCCCTGTGGGTGAGGCGCACGGCGATCCCGGTCATCTTTCTGTTCCCGTAGGGCGGTATCCTGGAGAAGCCCAGGGTTCTTGACGAACATCGGAAGTTCAAACACTGCATCTCAAAGGACATTAGTACAGGTTGAAAGAGCAAGACGACAAACGCAGCACTACTATTCGTGATATCCGCCATCTGAACATCGACTTCTTTAGCCTTACCTTTTCCCTTGTCTTTCCGAACCACCGGAATCGCTTCCAGAGCCTCAGCATGACCAAAACCTGTATCGGTGTCTGCATTTGCAGATACGCCGGAACAAGAATCGCCGACAAGGTATTCGCTCACGGGTGGGATGAAGCCACTGCTGGCCATTCTTTCCAGCCAAATCATGGATGTGACTGGAATCCGCCATTCCAAAGCCTTGTCATACTTGGCTCCTGTACCACTTGGGCAGAGCAAGTGTGTTGATCTACGAGAAAAGGTCGGGGCAAGGGTGATACCTGCAGTATCATTGTCAGAGGAAAAAAGACGAGTAGCAGAGAGGAAGGTTCAACGCCTCACCGAGTGCCCGCACAAGACGTCGAATCCAACAAAGTTCCGACTGATCCAAACCAGAAAAGCTGATGATGATTTTCTCTGCACCTTTAGCCAGGTAAAAAGTCCATGAGCGATCGGAATGCCATTAGCACCCACATACCAGGTATTGGCGTTGTTATCTTCAGCGGCGTGAACGAGACGTTTTCGTCCGCTTCACATATCCGTTCATGGAATACCGAATGTTCAAGCCAACATTCCGTGCGATATTTGGATCGCACTAACTCATCGGCTTCTTCACGGTATATCTTACTTCCGCTGCCAGGATATCAGCGTGATCCAGAGGCCAAGTGGAGGGCACTCCCAAACTTGCCTGATTAGCCGCACAATGATAAAGCTGACAACGTCGGCGTCATCGTCTATCACCATACCACCGCAGTTTTCAACAGCAGCTCGAACGTTTGGGCATCGGGCTTCCCCAAGCAGACGAAATGTGTACCCAGCGAACAGAGTTGACAGTGCTGACTCTTCGGGTTGAGGGTCAGCGTGCCGACCATCCGTGTCCTCGTGGGCAAAAGACGTAACTGTCGCGTTCCGCCGAAATGGTTGTCGGACAGTATTCTCCTTGACAGGGAGAGGGGCGAAAGAATTGGCACGTCTAAACGTCGATATCACACTTTCCTTCCCCTTCTCCTTCTCCTTCTCCTTCCCCTGATGATTCCCGTTTCGATCCCCGACTCTGGGCTTTGGAGGTAGTCGTGTCGGCGTTGACGGGGGTGACCTCGTTGTTTGCGACTTTGAGGGACTTCGTACGAGTTTACCGTCATCTAGTTCGAATCCGCGCGGTTTGAGGAGGCTTTGCCAAAGCTGAAGGGTAACCGCCGTAATTGGCTTTTTTACAGCAGCGACTTCGTCGTCTTCAGCATCCGTCGCGAGGTTGTTCACAATCGTGAAGTTACCAGTTGGCGCAGCAGGCTTTGGAGGTCGGGGGGTTTGAGGCTGGGGCTTGTCCACAGGAATAGCCGAGTTTCTGCTGGAGCCGGGCGCAGAGTCCTGAACGGGTATTGATGACAACGGAACTAGGGACCAGCAAGGAAGTTAGATTACGGAATGCAGCGATCACTACAAAGGGTCACTTACTTTCATATAATGACTTTCGTTCTGGTCTCGGTCGACTGACTTGATATTTTCTCTCCTCAAACCGACCTTGGAGAAGAGAATGCATCGTATCAGCACGAAAAGAGTGCTGAGAGGAAAAGGGATCTTACCACCAAAGTCGAGACAGTCCCAAAACCATTCCTCCCAGACCAGATGTATGTCTGCTTCCCCGCGTTTGTTAAACTTTTCCGCGTATTTCATCTTTTCCGTCTCTTTGTCCCCTGAACACAGAAGGTGCGTGACTTTGACAGGTCGTTCGAGTTCTTTGCGGTATTCTCCTTTGTGAGATGTCACGAGACGATTTATCTCAGTACGTCGTGGAATGTCCTCAATGCCTGACAGGCAAAGAACGACGCCGGAGAAGACAGGGAGCCGATGTTTGGATACGCTCTGGCACGGATATGTCAGAGCTTTGTGAAACCAGGATTTGTAGTACCAACCGCTTCGACATCGACATCATCACCACGTAGCCATATGGCATGTGCCTCCATAATCCACTCCGGGGTCATAATCGGTATCTTTCGCTCAAGCGCACACTGCCCAAGTGAGATTGCAGAAGCATGTCCCACCAAAGACGACGTACTGCATACTTTGCGCCACCATGTGAACTAGCTATGAGATGAGTGACTCGATCCGTGAAATCACTGGTGGATGTGGCACCGAGCTCGAATGCCATTTTGAAGATCGTTGGCTAAGAGGATACGTGAGAGCGGGTGCTGCAACATTGGTCGTGCGACGAACCTTGTCCATTGTTCCAGTAGCACAGAGAATAAAATTCTTGAACGGTCTCGGACAGAGATCTACCATGCTTGCATTTGGGGGTGCCTCCGAGTCCGAGAGATGATCCAAGGACGCGTCTGGTTCTGCGGGTCGCGCTGAACGAGTTGGCTGTTGAGCTGGACGTAGTTTGACATTTGGGACCTGTGGTAGGACGTCGTAGTTTGTGGTTAAGAGAGAGAAAGATTGACTGAGATTGACTGACTTTGTTTGATTTATTTCCGCGTCTCATCGCGCTCGTCCTCGAGAAATTCCGGAAATTCATCAATTCATCGTTGACATCACCGCGATCATGTGATCCAGTTCAGGGCGGGTCATTACGCGATCGATACCTATTTTGGAAATTACTCGGTCCGTGTTTCGCTGAGTAATACTCATAAGCTGAAAGGCAAGATTGAATACAAACAATAATTCGGATTAATACTTCATTCGAATCCCAGGCTTGTATCTCATCCATCCTCTCACTCAGACACTCGTCAAAATATCGGCGCGAGTATTGAGCACTCGAATTCATATCCAGGTCAACCGTTGTGAGCCCCAAGGTCATCCCCCTTGTCAAAGGCGTAAGCCGCGTGGTGAAATCGCCATCCTGACTTGGGGTGATGTCCTTCGTTGTGTCCAACCCAGAGCAGACTCTATCGCGAAGGACGGAGCGATACGTGTACGTCATGACGACTAGCATATTGCAGACGATGAACGCTATTGCGACCGTGAATGAAAATCACGGAAATGTCAGCATCATGTCGAGATAGAGCGGGATAATGGGCATACTGCGACATTAATTCCAACCGTTCCAGTGACGACGTTCCCGAGAACTTAGTCTACAGCGTGGAAAAGCGTTCCGAGTGCTAAGAAGACACTGCAAGCAAAAATCCAGAGTATTATCCGCCTCTGACGTATAGGCAACTTGGCTCTCCACAACATGTGCAAGGGAAGGATGATGCGTATTGAGACGGAAACACAATCAACTGGGTAGCAAGCCCACCGCACATGGGTCAGCAACCAGGATTGACGACGAACTCGATGCTTGCTTACCTGTGAATTGAAATGCTGATATATATATCGCAATGCGATAGTATGGCTTTGCAGTGGAGTAGACGACTTGGTGCCAACTCGAGTCTGAAGCGCACTGTCAAACTTTCTCCACGACGAGTATCGCCCAGCATGTCGCCAAGAATGCTATGCAGGCATAAGTGAACCGCAGGAGACGAGTATTTCCCTGGATGAGGCGGATGATAGAGAAAAACACGGTCATGTGTGGCAACTGAAGCATCAGCACACTGACGTTATGATACAGGTATATCCGATCATGTATGTCCATACATTGATTATAGACGTTAAGCCATCTGAGCATCATTCCTGAGGCCCCTTCTACAGCAGCGAATTTCAAAACTTACCTGTCATATCATAAATCCACCCAGTGATCACACACAGCAGGCCGACGAAGAGCAAGAGCGTGGCTGATGCGTCGTCCCACCAAAATCGACCAATTCTAAGGCGAAAATAAACCCTCCATACCGTCAACATCAGTCCCAGTGCTCGAGGGACAGTGGCAGAGACTGGTGGACGAACTGATCAGTACTGCGGGAACATTCAGTTGATCGATTGCTCCTACTGAGTATGGCGTACACCAGAGAGATTTGAAATACCATAGCGTTTTAGTATGAGAATAAAATAAACAGGACGTATCGTGTTACGGTTCGGAGAAATGACGTTCTGTTATAGATGAAGATAAGCTTCGATAGGCAGGATATCTTGCGGCATTGTGGCGGAGCGCGTGAAATAGTCAATAGTCAAGTGGGGGTCTGTTCAGAATATGCCCCGATACCATATGGAACCAATTCCCGCCTAGCTCTGTGCAGGAACTTTGCAATTAGACACCAGGGATATCTTTGCGACAGGAACGTTCAACTAGTGGGGTGTCTCGTGTGGCGGCGATTACTCCATGATGCTGAGTCACGCACAGCCGTGAGACAGGGAAATAAATCGAAAACTGTACTGTACATGAAGATGTGAGTTAGGTTTTAGCAAACGATGAGGTAACGCACGTTGAGAAGGTGCGAGAATCTATGCATGTAGTACTGGTACGGAGCAGGTTCGAAATCGAGTCAGTAGCAAGTCAGAAGTATCGTACGTTATTCATTCTGGAACGTCACGCCGCATGGGAGGTGGATCTGGTGGTCATGGACAAACCGTCGGGGCCCGAAGTCGCAGAATGAGTTTATAACCTGGTCTAGATAAATATTCTTAGTCGTGTGCCCACGGGGTTTGCGGCGGTGTGCGGGGTAGCAGGATGGAAACCTTCTCCTTAAAGAGAATGGTGGAGAGCATGCAATTTTCTGCGGAGAAGTGCATCGTCACGATATCGATGAATAAATCGTATGCGTACTGAATGGGGACGAGCACAAATTACTCACATGCGAGCTCTCGGTCACTAAGACAGCTTGGCATCGCACCGACAGCGCTGAAGTGGATGCGAATCAAACTTTGTCGCATTGGACAGATTGTGCAAGCCGAGTGTGCGTTGTGTGTCAACGATGGAACTAGCACCTCGGGGCAGGCTGAGCAGCACACGGCCGCCTCCGTTTTTTACCCGAGTCGAATCGCGGTGGGAGTCCGGACAGACGATCGCTTTGATAGTGATTAATATGTGGTTTTAATCAGGGTATGGGCATTGAGTATACTAATAGAATAGCAGACAAACGGCTCTATGTGAACTACACCGAGGTCAGCGAATCCCAAGGCGAGTGAGGACCAGTAAAGACCCACCCAACGACGGCATCAGCCAGACCACACTCACAAAAACCCATCTAGCCGCGATCCCGCAATCGAGTAACCCCGTGGTGCTCTCCTCTCGAACCGCTGCTCCTCCTGCGTCCGGACTGCGCTTGCGGGAACGTTCTGTACCTCTACGAGTTCCTTCACTTTGAGAATTTTACCAGCGGTTTCTGGTGTATGTGGGTGGTAAACGGTTTGCATTCGCCTGTGTAGGCCGAGTGCGGTCAATGTCTCTTGTTTGCGCTCGCCGAGAGCGATGGCAGAACGCCGAAGTGTAATTTTGAAGTGGGTGAGTTGTTCGGAGGAAGTGGTCGATGTTGGACCTGCAGAGTAAGATCGAGTAAAGGTCCTTTGGAGGAGATTTCTAGGGATGAATGATGCCATTATAGTGGTCCTGGTCGTTGTCGAAGTCGATGAGCTCGCAGCAAAAACAGTGCGAGTTAATTACATAAGCACCCCTTGAGTCTCCCTTCGACGATGGTCAGATTCAAAGTGAGTTCAAGTCTTCTTGGTTAGACTCTGTTCATGATGCTGACCGTCAATGTAGAATCGATGGCTGCTCGTCGAGTTCATATCAATATCGTCTGATAAATCAGCAGCCCCGACACCCAATGCGCCACCTGCGTTCGATGCGAAACAAGTCTACGTTGCACTCAGACAGAGCGTTATCTCCAATTTTGGTGATACCGGTTGGGGTGCGGTGGGAGCGTCGTTAACAGGTGAATCCGCATCCTTATATCCTCCTATTGAGGTCTTGACCGCTGCGTAAACAGTCAAGTACTTCTCTCCAGCAACACAGCTCTGTATTATCCGCGTCTCGCGTGATCAACACAACCTTGCATGGGGTTCCGTAACCCTTCTAACATCCATCAATGGTGCCCGAATCATCCCGCACGTCGTGCATGTGTCAGGTGCGTCGTGTGGGTTGGTTGGCGACGGTTGATAGCTTGACGACCATGATGGAATTCTTGTTCTCTAGGTACGATCAAACATGTCCAAATGGCGGCTATACAACACAACAGACAGGTCGTCGCTCGGTTCAGGGCAGCCGCGAAAACGCCGGGTAAGTCGCATATCTTACAGTCGCCATGTTGCTCGTTTTTGAATTTCAATTAAAATCTTCCAGAGGCATACCACGCCCAGGATTCATACGAGGCGTACTTGGTTCAAAGCACAAGAGAAATAGAGACATTACAAGAGTAGTGTCCGCTGTTGCACATTTGTAGGATCAGTGGCGGCCGAGTCGGGTCGCACGACGTTACGGTTACATTCCGTGTGGTCTGGTTATCAGGGGTTATATCTGGTAGTCCCGCTGATTGTTTTCTTCAGTCACGAGGCTGGACAGCTGGTGCGTGGGACAAGGAATATCTGATGGCCACTTCTGGGTGATCCCATTATGCCGCGAACAAAGATCGCAAGCAAGCCGACTCTTCCAGCTCGTTTCCTCTAGCTTCTTCAGATGGGATCGGGGTCTGTTCCGTGTATACCATGCATTCTAGGTGTACTGACTTTAATTGTGTTGGCTATGTGAATATAATATACTATACAGATGGATCTGAAATTGTCCAACGAGTATCCGAGGACTATCCGGCAAGTTCTGATCAAGCAACCAAGGCCAAGCAAGCCCTCTATATTTGTCTACTACACGTTTCGCAACCTGAACTGCTCCACGTCTCCCCGACGCACGTCATCTCGTCGCCGGATTATCATGATCCCGAACAGGTGGAGCGAACAGCGTTCGCAAAGACCCTCCGGCTCATCAGCCCTATGCTGCGCGGGGACAACTAAGTATAGGGAATAACGGTTGAAGATTTACCTAAAGATTTGATCCACCCTGGTCTTCCCAGCATTTTACTTGACTCTTTAAAGTTGACGCAGAAAGTAGCGATTCACTGACTAGTTGCGCTGGCCTCGGTGGACGGATGATCTCATCGCTATACATATCGGTCACTATGTATACCAGTAGAAACAGGGTCACGATGACATCATGAGCCCCCTTGCCATGCCAGTGGCTCGTCCAAGTCCCATTGTCCTCACACGATCTTTTCCTCCACCATAAACCCTCGAGTCTGTGCAGAGCCCGAATTGCCAGTGGTTATAATCGTAAATTCGATTGCATCACCGGGCTTTGGGATCCTCCGGTAAACGTTTGTGGTAGACATATGTTTTGCTGTCGCGTGCACGATCGTTCCTAGTCTGGTCGATACGTGTCAGCGTCACACCGTCGTCATAGCTGCGACAACTCTCTGCCTTTTACCACGCTTGACAGGTTTATTGGTTGAACGTGGACCGCAAGGGTGGCCAAGAAAATTGATTGACCCACTTGACTCCACTGGACTCGAGCGTGCCGAGGTACAGTATGCTGAGGTACGTCTGTCGTGTCGAAATTTTGACTACGATATTGCAATTGACAGGTTTTGATTCCACTCGATAGGACGTTATCGGAGAACCTTTATCGCAAGCGAAAATCCTTAATGATTTTTGTTCGAACTGGGTCCTAGTTGATCATGCATCATGCATCATGAGCAGCCAATACCGAGCGATGGGACACCAGTGGATCATGCAGGGATCCAGCGAGCTTGCCGCCATACAAGAATTTGGGCCTCCTTATCGCTCGCACGAGCCACTCGGTGAACTTTGCGATATGTCCCTGTTGGTTCCTTTTCCCACCTCGAAGAACTCCTGGCAATATTGTAGGTGAATTCAATTTCCCATGCCACCTGTCAAAAATCGTTCACAGTCCCTCATTTTCACTTACACTTTCTGATTGGTCCATCAGACCAAGTTTGACAGGTCCCGCAGATCAACCACTCGAGTAGGTACGGCTAGCCGATAACCGAGGTGGAGTAGCGAAAAGTCCTTAAATTGTCCTTCCCGGCACATTGAACGGTCTTGCCCCTTGACTGCCCCGTACAAAAGGCAAACGTCTCCCCTTGTTCCGTGGGAACCCTTCTTCGCTCCCACCTTGCCATCCCTTTTCACTTCCTTCGGAGTCGGTTAGGCTGAACCCACCTTCCTGTTCAGGATACGATGACGCAGGTCGAAGCAGACGCAGCGATCGCTGAAAAGAAGATTGCGCACGACGATGAGGATTCGTCCGATTTCGACTTCTCTCAAGGGGTCGCAAAGGACTACCAGCTCAAGTGTGCCCTCAGTAAGCACCAAGTCCTTATCGCTCCCCGTTCCCCACGCACTTACATTTACATCGGCTATCAGTCAATAAATGCATGCAAGAAGAGTTCGTACCCTTTTCAGCCATTCGTATCATGCTTGCTGACGATAACGATCAGAATTGGATTCGGCAAATATCAATGGCAGCTCTTCATCCTGACTGGCCTAGGATGGTTAGCAGATAGTGAGAGCGCCTTCTTTACACACCCCCTGAAACACGTGCACTGACATCATGTGCTATCTTGAACGTTGATATTTGTTTGTAGACTTGTGGCTTCAGGGTCTCGCGGTCGTATTGCCACAAGTGGAGCAGGAACTGAATCCGTCTCGTGTGGAATATGCTGTCCTGGCTGAATTCGCCGGATTGATCGTAGGTGCTACTACTTGGGGTGTTTTGGCGGATATTATCGGGAGAAGGGTTTCATTCAACGTAAGATCCATATTCAATCTCGTTCTGAATGGTCTAGCTCTGACACACTCCATGGAGTTCAGGCTACACTTTTCATTGCTGGTATCTTCGGAATTGCGGCTGGAGGTGGTTTGAACTTTGTCTCGTTCTCGGCTTTAATCGCATGCATGGGTTTCGGTGTTGGTGGCAAGTGAGTGACTACATCATCAATGTCATCAGACCAGTTCTCATTTCTGCTTCTACAGTTTACCTGTAGACGGTATGCTCGGGAAGAGTCTTTCCAGGGCGCACTTTGTCTCATGCGTTTCGTTTCTAGGTGCACTCTATCTTGAATTTATACCCAGCTCATACCAAGTGAGCAGCCTGTCAGGATTCATGATCGGAGATGGCTTAATGCTTTCATTCTCAGTGGACTCTCACTTTGCTCTCCGTTTGGTGGGCATTTGGTCAGCTCGTAGCTTCCCTTGTTAGCTGGGGTTTCATCGCAAACTACTCGTGTTCTCCCACGATACTCGCTGGACAATGCCCCAGGTCCGAGAACATGGGCTGGAGATATACCCTGTATGTTTGACGCTCATTCCTCTCTTGCTTTTTGGCTGACAATGTTATAGGTTTGTGCTGTTAGTATATCCTTGTGTTTGATTACTGCGATCTGAAAGTGTTACCCGAATAGCGGCGGTATTACCTTTTTGACGTTCGTATTCCGCTACTTCGTGTTCGACCTCCAGGAGTCTCCAAAGTACCTCATCGCACAAGGACGCGATGAGGATGCCCTCAAGGTACGCCCTCTAAGCACACCCTCCAGTGCATTGACTAGATCCCCTACCTTGCTAGGCTCTTCAACACGTTGCTAGCCGAAATGGCAAGACTATCTCCCTTACGATCGAGGATTTCTACAAGATTTCCAAGCCTACAAAAGTATCGTCGGGCTGGCGTCAAACCTTGCGCAACGCATTCACCGATATGTCTCTGTGAGTGCTCTTACGGGGCCTTTGATCGGTTAGCGTGCTCAACGTACGTGTTCCTAGGTCCCACGTCAAACCATTGTTCTCGAGCCGTCGTATGGCGGTCAACACGTCGCTTATCATTTTCATCTGGGGGTTCGTATTTTCATCTAAACTTGGAAATCAGTTATCTGACCCGCTCGCGGCAGTCTCATTGGCATCGCCTACCCGTTGTACAGCGCCTACCTTCCTCTCTACCTCGAATCCCGTGGTTCTGCCACTGGGGCAACAAGTCTCAACGTCACCTACCGAAACTACGCCATCGTCTCCGTTCTCGGCGTTCCTGGTTCCCTCATTGCAGGTGCCGTCGTTGACTTCACACGAGGCTCCGGCGTGTGGACGTTTGGAGGAAGGAAGTCCGCATTGGCGGTCTTCACGCTACTGTCGGCAGTCTTCATGTTCTTGTTCACGACGAGCAACTCGCAGGCTTCTGTCCTTGGATACACTTGTGCGAGTGGTCTCGTACAGTACGTATATTCTCCTCACTATTTCTTCTTCCTTTGCTGATGCTATTTGTTTCGCTAGGAATGCTGTAAGTCTCTATCTCTGTTTCGAGTGTGAATGGTGATGACGAACACTACTGATAACCCTTGTGTATGATAGATGTATGGTGTTCTCTACGCATACACTCCCGAATCCTTCCCAGCCCCTCACCGCGGAACTGGTGACGCCCTCTGCTCAGCACTCAACCGTATCGGTGGTTTCATCGCTCCCCTTATCAAAATCGCCACGACGCCCAAAACTGGAGGCGTTGCCGCAAACCTTGCCAACGGGTGCGTAACATACTTTTTTTGGCGGGCTTCGCGCGGGAGATGGTTGATACAGATGCTGATTGTGATGATGTCATTTAGTCCCGTTTACGTCTCCGCGTCCTTGTTCTTGCTCGCTGGATTGTTGAG
>JBBPJZ010000935.1:0-11651 GCA_038089015.1 Chalciporus aff. trinitensis
TGCAAATTTATTGTTCCGCCCAGCAACTGCCCAACGGCTACATGCTGAGAAAGGAACTGTGGGATAGGCCTGACCACGGGATGCATAATTTGAAGACGATAGCGATGCAAAGGTTCTTTGGAACGATGGATTGGTAAATGCTCGTAAATCCATTGCCCGGAGAGAACGAATTTGGAAGATTCGTACCTGCACCTGCGCAGCCAGTGCATCTCTCAATACTGTACTGACACTCTCAGGCTGCACTCGAAAAAAGCAAACTTGAAATAACCCACGGTCCTCACTGATGGCGGGTCCTTACCGAGGCTTCGGGATTGCAAGGACGAAACATAGCAAAAACAGTCCAACCCTGATGCTTTTCTATGAAAGTGACCAACCAACCACGCTCACGAAGTCACCATACATGATAGTATAGCAATACGTCGGTCACAGACTAGGACATTGTGCCAGTCTCCCACCATCATCAATTGGTCTAAAATACTGTAAGTGTGTGATCATCATCCTACCCCTATTGATCAGGTATCCCTGACATGGTGTGTTGAAACAACTCAGATGGCTTACGAGGAAGCCTGGGTAGGGTGTTTGCCGATTTCTTCACTTTAGTTTCTTCACGCCGGGCTAAATAATTTGAATCCCGTACTCCGATCCCAGTAACGATCCAACCTCTTATCTGTATTACATCTGACTATCGTCTCAAACTAGGTTGGCTCTTATGGGACCATTGACAGGGAAACCGGTGCTCTCGTCATGGAAGGGAATATCTACGATGCAGTCATTCAACAGCAGGTCCACAGGACTGGTATCTTGCTCAGACTCGCCGACCATCCGCCAGTGGACAGGGTGCTGGAATGTAGCCTCATTATAGCTTCTGGAGGTGTAAGTCGAAATCTGTAAGTCTCAGATGAATGATAGCTCTACAATCGGGAGACATCTTCTCTTTTAGGGAAATCCCTGCAAACGAGATAGCCGCTAAGGAGGACTTTAAATTCCGGGCGGGAACACTTGGAGCACTGGTCATTGTTTCCAAACCCCGGGGGCGGTACTTGCCACCATTTGTCATCATTGGAGAAACTTGAACGTCTTTTTAGAATACTGGAATTGCGTCAGAAGTGGCTCGTGACGGAGAGCATCCTATGCACAGCTTGTTCATTCCACATGTGTGATAAAGGTGCGTATCGTTGCATTTTTGAGTGGTTATCGCTCACCCTGCATTTGCTAGCGGGGAAGATGTTCTCCCTGGAATTTCCAGACACGGCTGCGAGGTCTCTTTTCAAACCCGACCCCTGCAGCTTAACACCACTATACACCCTGAAACAGTCTGGGGTGTATTTCAGCGGGAATACGTATCTGCGCCCTCCCATGTGGGATGAAAGAAGGCAAAGAACAGTTTTATATACCTATGAATTGATTGTCCCTTGAGATCGCTGGAAGGGCTTTGATTGGTCATGACGGAATCGTGATACTGAATCCTTCCTCATCCACAATAAATGCAATCCTATTGAGTAGAGTTATGTGGGCTGGTTGCCGTTCATAGTTGCCATTGCCAGCGATCAGGCAGATCCATTTCACGTAACATTGGCGCTGGAACCCTGACACTCCATCCCAGGCTCCAACCCTCCTTACCTAGAACCATCGTCCATCTGCACGTATCATAGCACCACTGCATCCCCGAAGAACCTGAAGGGAGTTTGCCCCCGTATATAATCTCGATATATCTCACAATCTAATCTGACTTGCAATGTTAAGGTGCGAGTGACATCTGACAGCTCACATCCAGTTGCTGATCGATGTGTCAGTAATCAGACGGCCAAGCGAGATCATGATATACCACCGCCTCCCCTGCCTGACCTCACTAGCAAGATCATTAAATCGGATGACGAAAGTCATGGTGTAGGTGGATTTGGTGATGTCTACAAGCGTCAATACCAAGGAGATGATGGCGTACAAGAGGTCAGATCTCGGTATCCTCCATTCTTTCATCTCATCTTCAACAGGTTGCCATCAAAGTATTCAGGTTTCAATTTACGCTGGGCGAGGACCAAAGAGAAGAGCATTTTTCAAAGGTAGGTTCCCAGCGTATTAGCAGCTCTACGAGGCGCCTGACACCGTTCGAGATGATTCACCGAGAACTCGGTCTGTGCAGGAGGCTCCGCCACCCCAACATCGTCCCTTTCCTCGGAATTGTGTATAACTTTGGGATGAAAGGGAATGTATCATTGGTATCATTGTGGATGCCTAACGGAACGCTCGGTGATTACCTGAAAGCAAATAATGGTCAACTCACGACTATGCGCCGACTTGAGCTGGTCAGTCTCGCAGCTCGAGACGGATGGGCCATCCTCTGACCTGATCTTGTTATAGCTAGCAAATATTGCCGAAGGTCTCAGTTACTGTAAGTCTTCGATGTTGCCTAAGATTTACATCACAAAACTCATGGGTCTTGTTATGGCTAGTGCACTCGTTTCCTATAGTACACGGCGATCTGAAAGACGTGCGTTTTGTGGCCAAGCGTGTCAGTTTGTTTCCAGCTAAAAACGAACCAGACGAATGTGTTACTTGATGGTAATAATCGTGCTCGCTTGGCCGATTTCGGAAACTCCTCCCTACTGCAGACCACACCGGAAGCGATTGACCTTTATCTCCAAGCAAGCTATGCAAGACCTGGCACAGTGCGCTGGACTGCGCCTGAGCTCTGCACTGCCGAAGACGAGATGCCTCCCCCAACGACGAAAATCGACATCTATGCATTTGGCAATCTAGCTCTTCTGGCAAGCCCTTAATTTTAATTACCCTTGATCCGTTCTCATTTCGGGTCTGTTGCTAGGTCTTGTCCGGAAAGCTACCTTGGTCGGAAATCCGGAATGATATGAGTATCATTATAAAGTTATCCCGTGGACAGACTCCCAGTCGACCAGAATCGTCTTCAATCACCGACCCGCTTTGGAATCTCATACAGCAATGCTGGTCTCAAGTTCCTGAGAGGCCTTCTGCAGAGGACATAGTATCTTCCGTTCATGGATTTCTTCGGGATCTTGGTGTTCCACCCAGATACTATCGTGTACTAGCCTCACGAGACTACGGTAAGTGGGCGATTCTCATGCATTCCCCAACACAACAATACCACTTACTTGGTGTTGGAAAACAAATTTAGGTGGATTGCAGGGAAATCTGCGGAGGAACTTTGTTGATCTCATCTACGAGACTTCTTCGTGCTGGGTCAACTTGGATCCCCATACCTCGATCCCCGTAATAGTTCAACCTTCTTATTCGAGTTACTGGAGCTGACTAGGGTTGAGTTAGGTCGGCTCATATGGGGTCATTGACAGCGCAACCGGCACTCTCATCGTGGAAGGGAATGTCTACGATACAGTTTTTCAACAGGAGCTTGACGACACCGGTCTCGTTCTTAGACTCGCTGACTACCCGCCAGTTGACGACCTGCCGGACAGCAGCCTAGTCCTACAGTCTAAAGGCGTTAGGCGAACACAGTGAGCCCCATTCCAAGAAACCTATCAAATCAATCAGTACACACATATATTCTATTTCAGGGAAATCCCTGCAAATGACATACCCATAAAGGAGAACTTCGAATTCCAGCCGGGAACGCGTGGAGCACTAGTCATTGTCTCCGCGCCTCAGATGCGGTCGATCCCACCAGATGTTGTACTAAAGTACCTTTTCAAAGTACCGAAACTGCGTACTAAATGGCTCGTGACGGCCATCACCGTATGTCAAGCATGTTCGTTCCACATGTCCGATCGAGGTACGCATCCACTTCGCTGTTAGTTGGCATTCACTGGCCTTATCATCATCATCCACTGGCAGACAAAATATTCTCCCTGGAATTCCCAGAAACGGGCGGGGGGTCTTCCAGCCCTATGGCCGATCCCGACAGCTTGACACCTTTATACACACTGAAACGCCCACGATTACGGTTTTTCAGATGAAAATCCGAGTCCGGTTATAACGTTTGCCAGGTTGATTGCACGCTCACATCAGATGTCCTAGTGCTGATTCGTGTTTGTTCTATTCAAGACCGTTCCGTTTCCATCGCATTGCTTCATTGTATTTGTATCGTCCAGTTGTTACAAACACAGCTCAATTGGAGGACATCGAGTGGGTTATGGGCATGGGCGGTTCTCCCAAGCTCTCCCCTCGTTTTATTGGAACATCGGTTGGATATCAACGTTCATAACATCAAACACATTTTTACGTTGGGGTTGCACATCGAATGAACAGACTTGAACGTGTCTTGTCTTGCAAAAATGTAATACAAAGCTTACTGTCGTACGTTAAGGTATATGGAAGGAAAGGACAACACAGGATAGAAGCTGGAGCAAGACAAGACACTCGAACGAAGTGGGATCTGGATACTATGTACTTGAACATGGAAGGATTCGCGCCAAAGTTGGAAGAAACAAACGAACAAAGGTGGTCGAAACAGGTATAGATCATGCGCTGGAATTGGAGTGAGTAGCAAAGCATAATACGCCAGCCGAGAGGGTACACGAATCGGCTACCGCCATTATCAAGCTGATTCGTGCTCACGAAGAGATTGAGCAGTCATGGTCATCACATCGTTTTCAACTTCATTATCATATTTTGCCTCCACCGTTCGCTGTACGTTCACTTCAAGCTTCTGCCGGGGTATTGATACGACACTTGGGAATAAAGCACAAGAAATATGTAACTTACCGACTGGACGTGTTTTGCACCTGGCTGCATGCTCAAGGACACCTGACAAAGTGAAACACAATCACGTCAACAATCTGAACGACGATATCCACCGACAACTTGACGACCTACCGACCACGACTTAGGAGTTCGCGGGCTCACAGGACTGCTTGCCGATTTGTCATACTCGCCAGCATCGGACGGGAAGATCGAGATCGGCGGGAGTTGACCTGTGGGGTATTTGCGCGCTTTCCTTATCTTGGAACGCGAGTTCAGTCTGTCAAATGCGAGGAAAAGTTAGGCGGCTCAACGTGAGAAAAGAGGAAGGGAGTGAGCGTACGTTGCAAGAAGAGAGTTTGCATATACTGTTCATCAGTGCGTCAGTATGAACGATGGGGGTGGGAAAACACCTATCGACGTACGTTTTGCAACGGCGAAGTGTAAACCGAGGAATATTCTATTTTCAGGCATAGCAATCCACTATCCACAGCTCGATCTCAGAAGCAGCTTCATCAGGGGAGCAAAATGGCCACGTACGCAAATCAGCGAACTGATTGTGCCGAGACTGAGAACCTTATTGTTGAGCGATCTAATTCGTCATTATAAAAATTGTTGATGTTCACCAAGTGGCCGAGCCATTTTGTAAAGTCCATACGGTCAGGGTGTCGATAACGCGATTGGTACTGCCGACCGGTCGTTCAACGAAAAGCCGTCGAAGTAGTGAGTGCAAAAGGAGGACTTGCCTAACTACAGAAGACCGAGTAGATCTAAAGAAGAGACAAAGAAAGGTGGTAATGATGACGTCGACGAGCGCAGAGAGGGACAAGCCGAGGGTGAAAACCCACTGAGATGCTCGAGTTAATGATCAAATCCGGTATTACGATGGACCATGTCTAACCGATGGAAATGGGCGGACGAAGGCACTATAGCGCTTCAAGGTGATCCTTGAGGGATGATTAGAACTCGGAATGAGATAATTCCACGAAGCCACTCACATCTCAACATTGGATACTAGGCACGAATTATTCGGTTGTTAGACCCACGCTTGATGAACAGATCCCTTACCAGTTGCAGCGACTTTACCAAACAGTTGGTCAGAAGCACGTCATGGGACTCGGAAAGTAACGCACCAAGCCGAGCGAAGGCGAGAATAAACTGTTGAAAAGAAGAGTCGGACCAAACGGGCAGTATTGAGGTTGCAGAATACCTACCACAGGACCCGCAACTGTCAACCTGTGTTTTTGTACTGCACAGAAAACAGGAGTGAATCAACTGCGATACGCGACGTTGTTGACTGTATACGGACATCTGTATATTCGATAGGCAAAGAAGCTAATCTAATGTCAGTCAACAGCAGACTTTGACTAGGTGAGTAGGTTACCTTTGCACGAGGAACGTCACCATGGCCTAAAAATGCGATCAGAGCCACATTCTCGATTCGATATAAGCTTGAACGCACGGTCAACTCCACTGTTGGCTAATCCGGATCATTATCACCGACGCTCACGTAGACCACGTGAGGGTTACTTACACCGACGCTCCTATACGGCGCACAATTTTTCAGCCACTAACTAAATCATGACTCAGACATGGATACTCCCACTTACCACGGAATGATATCTGCCTTGGTCCAGTCTCCATAGTTTGGAATTACTGAATCCCAAATTGCGGCAGCCACGAATGCTGAATGACACAAATCAAGGAGCCTGGCGAACGTAAGCCTCCAACTAACGGCATCGCGAGGGATTTGAAACGTACCATGTAGCGATCACCTGAAAACATAGGGTGAGAAGTGTTTCGTAGACAGGACAACGCGTGACATACCAAGGACTTTGTTGTCCATCCTTCATCTGGATACACCTGCCAATACATGAAAAACTGCACGTTAGTACACCCTGAAAGACTGTAAACGACGTTGCAATCAGTTGCGATACTGCGCCTGAAGTCCCAATACATACCCGAAAGCGAACAACCCCCCAAGGATGAGCGGGCCAAGCTCAGTACTAGCGTCCATGGTGTGCCCAGACATGACCAAATATAAGTCAAAAGAGCGGAAGAATCGTGGATGGGACGGGGGGATAAAAAGCAAACCCGTGTCCATGCCATCATTATAAGCCTCCTCGACACCAAGTCGACAACAAACTTGGTGGTGGGTCCTCGGCATAACCTTTTCGCGACGTTGGCTTAGGCGGTCGGGAGGAAAATGTGCTTCGTTGGACGTTTCTCCTTTCGGAACCCATTGGTAGTGAGAATTGTGATCGCAGGAATGCATTATTTATCGAAGGGTTGAACTAGCGTGTGCTTCTGGTGAGCTGTCACGGACACAAACTGATTAACGGACCTTTTATTTCACGATGCAAATCCGACGCCGAGGTCACACGACGTATCGGACGTGATTTGGTTTAAGCGCATCATGATCAATGGCCAACGGCGCCCGGATAACGGATTACTGTAATGGAGGTCCGAGCATGTTGCTTCTGAATCCAAAGTTTCCGGCTCGTTTCTGTGTGCACCTCAGCACGAAACTAAACCAAAAACGAAGGAAAACTCACGAATTGCGGGCCGGGAGCAAGTTACACGTAAACAGAGCATGTCGACCTAGCGTGAGGGGTTGAACTGGGGAACCATTTCAAGTGTCAAGGATTGCTGATTCCTGAATACACCTGTGCACGAGATTTACGCTTGATTACACTTGATTCTCAGGAGCCAACTGCTCTTGGCAAGCCGCCACAGTAGACCAGGTTGTCTCTTTTGAACCGCCATCACAGTCATTGTCCGACCTGGGTTACTGAGAGAAGAACAGAGGGACGGGTAGTGAATAGCTTCTTGTCCTTGTTGCCTTCGACGACGGTAGCATACGGTAGGTTGGCTCATGATCAGACGGTTCAAGTTCCTCCTGAACCCTAATCGCCTGCCAAGCCAACTAGTCTGGGTATCTGTCATCAACGAACCTTAGCAACTCATCTGGAAAGCCTATCTTGAAGAGAGATCACATGGAATGAAGTACGACATTCTCCTGTCTTGTTCCAACCCTTTGCAGAACGTTGTAAGGGACCCTGGTCGGAATTTTCTGTTGAGTTTGCCGTGAGGACTTTGAATACTGAACAACAACTTGAAAAGTATACTAGTGCAGCGAGGGCAGAAATCTGTAGAAATGGCGGTCAAATCCGAGGCAGTTTGGAAATCTGGGATAGAGGCGCCTCAGGCTACAGGTTTGTTGGTCCGTGTGAATCGGGAGCTTCATACCTCCGTATCAATTTCTGTCAATGACCCTGCACAAGCCTAGTGGCCATACAAGTACGTACCTGGCCCGGGATTGCGGTCCCGCTAACAACATTGCTGGCTGTCGTCGCTTACCCCACATTTGACCTTCGGGAGATAACGATGTTCTTGTGCTAATCATTGGATTCGGCTGCCGCACTGACGACCCATATGATATACATTATGGATTCTTGGCCGGATATTGCGAATGAAGATTCTACCGGGAATGATGCTACCATGCTCAATATTTACTCCACAGAGTTGTCAGCTTATCGAATCGGTTCATTCACCCACCACATCCATATTTCCATGTAGGGCCCATGGTTGTATCAGCGTGTATGCACCGTGACAGGGGGTATTCAAGGATGAGTTGTCTGCTGACATCGTCACGAATGAGGTTTTTATGTGAGAGTGCCGTAACAATCCACATTAACGTACCCCAGGCCATCACAGTCTACCATCGATGTTGTTCTAGCGCTCGTCTAGGGTAGCATACCAGCGGCTTCTGTACTTCTTCTGCCGTTCATGTTTTTATCGGGGTTAGTACGCCATTCAATAGGCTTGCGAGTGCTGAACAACAAGATGATTTTGGGGTCCACAAAATTCTCTCCAACTGCGGGAACGACTTAGCCACCTTTCGACTTCGCAAAGTAGGGTTAATCTCGAAGTACCATACAGTCCAAGCACCATTCCGTACATCTCACATCGATCGGTATACACTCTCAATGACCCACTTGAGCTTCCCACCAGAGCTAATCACGAAGACTTTTACAAGTGCCGTCAGGAACGTGTACCACCATACACGATAGAGGGTATCGAAGCCCTCTTCATCCACGATAGAAGCAATGCAATTCAAGAGACCAGTATATGCTGGTTTCTCAGTCTGAGTACGAAATCTGCTCGTTGTCACCCTCATTAGCGATTAGCACGAAAGGAAGGATCAGGGGAAGAGGGTATCCCACTAACCTAACGACCGGGACTCTTCCAACAGTCAAAATTGCTTCCCCATCCGTGACCCGTCCACATACCGGAATCTCAGTAGGGCCATCTGTCAATACGATGGCCTCGCCCTCACAGCGTTGAACAGCCAATCGAACCGTGGCCACTTGCAGTGGGGTCATGATTATTGTATCCAGCATTCCAAACCCCATGTTTGCGATGACCTGAATAGGCATTGGCCGGGTAGCTGGAAGGATACCCACATCACTGGCAGGAAGGCGGAGGGAGATCACATAGACAAGGATTGGAAAAAGGATGAAGTCCCAGGCTTGTTGGAGAGCGATAACGAGGAAAAGACCCGGTGTGAAGTAAAGAACCCATGGGTGGCGACGTTCTAATGGGGAGAGAAGAGCTTTCATGCCACGACGGAGGCTGAAGAAGGGCAAGAGCTCTGTGGCGGTGATGGACCTTTTGATGAGGACGAGACGAGAATCAGATGGGTCCATTCGTTCATGGGAGGATCGTGATAAAAGAACAACATACCGAATGTAGAAGATGGAGAAGAGGACACCAAAGAAAACGCCTAAAGCATAGCCTAGCTTCGTGCGCAGCTCGGGATCTAGGGAGTATATAGCTTCGAGACCGCCGACGAGCCAGAATAAAGTAATGAAGACCAGAGTAAGGAAGATCAATAGACCTGCGGTTTGCATGAGACTCAAGATCTGGAAAAAGTATGGGTGGACGCAAGAACAGACATATTCCCCTCAGCAACCCCAAGAATCCCTATAATCGGCGGTTGGATTCATCACACAACATGAAGCGGATGAAAGAACATACCTCCATTCTAAACGTCCTCGTCAACATACGCCAAAAGCTGACGCCCATAACCTCTCTGTTGTCCTCTGCATCAGGATGTTCCTCCTTAGGTGCGTACTGGGCACGAACGCGAATGACGTTTCCCGATAATGCGGCTGATATAGCCAACGACAAGCCAGCGATGGCAACACCCTGCAGGACTTTCAGCGCTTCGGGCTCCATGTGACTCGTAGTTCATGCGATCCGAAAGATATAGATGGGTGAGCACGAGTACTAGTCTTGGAAAGTGAGAGAAACAATGGTCGATTCTACGATAAACTAACGTCAGGACAAGGCGAGAGAGTCAGGGCACGAACCGCTGTTCCTTAAGAACGCCGGAGGTCCGTAGCTGATGTGCGCACTGGCAGCGCACCATGAGAAACGTAGACGTGATTCACGTGAACATGTACATTTGATGTTAGGTTTCAAGTTGCTGACATCGAGTTGCCTCCAAAATCTTCTGGTTTGGCCTCGCCTTGCATTCTCGATCTCTGGTCCCGCTGAGATTTGAGGGCTTAGACTGAGCGTTGAATCAGGCTAGGTCCGCTCTTCGCTGGGCCTTCAAGTCAACTTGAGAGTGGAACAAAGATCCTCTTGACAACAAGCTGGTTACGTATATGGAAAAACCCCTGATTAGAACACGGTCCGTAGCCGTCAGTACAAGCGCTACAGACAGGCCAAATTTCCTTAGTCTCCCGCACGCAGACCGAAGATCGAACGAAGACGATACATTCGTGTGTAGCAACCAAAGTGGATGCGAGGTTATAGGCACCGCGTCCAATAGATTAGCGTTTCACTTTCGGACTTTTGACCCGATTGCCAAAAGCACATAACGCTCTATACAGAGCAGCAAACAGCTTGACTACTACATCCCAAAGTGGAGGTAATCAAAAGATGTTACAATCCAGCTACAAGACCGCAAATCCAACCCTCTCAATGACCCACCTTGAACCCGCCTTCAGGCTTGGCACCAACCACGAATACTCTTACAAGTCCGGTCAATAATGTGAACCACCATACACGATAGAGGGTGTCGAATCCTTCCTCCCTGACGATAGAAGCGATGCAGTTGAAGAACCCAGTGTACGCTGGCTGCTCAGTCTGAGTACGGAGCCTATTCATCGTCATAATTAGCGACCAACACTAAAAAGATTAGAGCGAAAGAGACGCTATCACACTAACCTAACGACTGGAGCCCTTCTAGTAGCCAAATCCTCCTCACCCGAGTCCTCAGACAACACAATGGCCCGATCCTCATTACGTTGAACGGCCAATCGAACCGTGGCCAGTAGGAGGGGTGTACGAATCAATGTGTCCAAAACTGCGAGCCCGATCTTTGCGATGATGTGATTGGTATTGGCCAGAGAAATCGCCGTGAAGTCTACAGCGGGAATACGGCGATAGATTTGCTTGATAAGGAGTGGGACGAGTATGAAGTCCCATGCTCTGTCCAGAGCGAAGACGAGGAAGAGACCAGGGGTGAGGTAGAGAAGCCATGGGTAGCGACGTTCGGAGGAAGAGAGAAGTGCCTTGATGCCACGACAGAGGCTGAAGAAGGGCAGGAGTTCCGAGATGGTGATGATCCTTTTGAGAGAATCAGAACAGGTTATAGAATCAATGAGTCACGGGAGGATTGCAATGATTACAGTGAATAAACATACCGAATATAGAAGATGGAGAAAGGGACATTGACGAGAACAATCAGAATGTAGCCAAGTATGGTGCGCAGCACCGGATCGATGTTCGATATATTTTGGGGACCACCGATGAACCAGAACAAGGCATCGAAAATCACAGTAAAAGAGGCCAAGAGAACTGTGGTTCGAATGAGCTTCCAGAGCTAGAGAAAGAAAGAAGAGACGAGTGATCAAACAGACCTATTCCTCTGAACAGCCCTGAAAATCCCTATGCTTGGTAATTAGATT
>JBBPJZ010000936.1:0-11611 GCA_038089015.1 Chalciporus aff. trinitensis
GTTCGCGGCCGTGTTGTTGACGTTCGACCTAGTCGCAGCAGGCAACTCAGAGAAGATAACCATCGGTACCGGACCGAAAGTTCCAGCTGGAGTTCCCTCCAAGGGCTGGTTCATGACCAACATGCCTGCCCAAGCGGCGGCTGCGACCTCCTCGATCGTCTGTGGTGAGCTAGGGTCGAGCATAGAGGCAGGGACGAGACGAGAGGCGAATTGGTTGTTACCACCGTAGAGACCGAGAGCATCGAAGTAGGGGCCGATGTAGTTGATAATGGCATCTGACCAGGAAGAGAACATTGCGTTTGCCGTTTGGTTCTGAGACACAGTGTAGTCTCCAGAAAGGCCCTGAAGCGCCTCGAAGAATGGCCAAAGGGTGGCCGAGGAAGTCATATCATCGGGCCAGAAGAAGAACTACGGGAGACGGGCCAAAACAAAGCGGTTAGCAATGGAGAACAGAGCTGGAAGGTTGGAATACGCACGAGATAATATTCAGTTGGACTGAGGAGGGCAGCAGTCGAAAATCCAGCGTCGATAATTTCGTTCTGGTATTGTCCGAGTAAGGAAATGAGCTGGACACCCATAGCGTTGGGATCTTGGGTGGCGTTGGGCATGATAACGAGGGATGAAGCTCCGACCGTTGTTGGTGGATGTGCACGGAACGTAGCGGAGGCTGCAGGCGTTTAGACGACGAGAGGATCAAGGGATTAACACACTTACTGACGACACCCCAACTCCCTGCGCCTCCTCCACGGAGAGCGTAGAATAAGTCTGCGTTCTGAGCATCATTGACAATCCGGATCTGACCATCTGCAGTCACAACCTGCGGAAGAGCTGACTTCACGAAAAATAATAACATCCGGACAAAACTATTACCTCGAACTCGAGGGCGTTGTCCGCCTGATGGAAAGGGTGTTCTCAGTTTCACACAACGTGACTGTGAAAGGATGAACTTACACCAATACCAAGCGATGGTGCTGCACTAAAATAGAGTCAGTAGAAATTCGGGAGACGAAACAGAAGTCCACTTACGGTCCGTGACCACCACCTTGAATCCATCCACCCGCTTAATTGACGATGAGTGATGATGAGACGAGCATAGCTTATGCAGGCAACTCACCAGCGCCAACTGAGAGACAACCGCCTGCAATCACAGTGACGTTGTTCTCTGCTGCGAATTCGTACACTATACCAAACAGAAGTTAAATATGAACTGTCGGTTAAAGATATGAACACCCACGCTGCAGGAGCTGTACACCAGCGCCGATGGTCACCGCTGGGGTAGGGGAATCAGTCGACCCTTGAGGAACAAAGCTGCTGGAGTAGGAGATGCTATCCATGTTGTGAGTCCACAGCTCAAGCGTGGATGGGGCGGCAGAGCGACCGAGGTAATCGTGACCTAATGTTGTTGAGCGAAACAGATACCTAGCGCCAGCACGAAAATCGCCACATACCCGTGTTCTTCACGGTGAGCTTGACGTTGTTGGCGGTCGCCCACTTGACGATGGTGCTAGCATCACTTGCGTTGTAGACCGTGATGCTGTAAGGAGGGATTGCGCCTTGGTAACATGTTGAACCGTTCACCGGTTGGGGGTTGAAGTAGTCTAGAGCGCAACCATGGCCATAACCACAAGCTTCGTAGTTCGTCCAGAGCATTGCGTTGGGAACGGTTTCACGCTAAATGAAGTGCGTCATCAAGTCATACTTTGCAACGGAGTTGATGGTAGTACATACCCCAGTCATGTTCTTGTACTCTGAAATGACCACCTGACATGCGGTCTCGTCGTAGAGGGGGTCATCAGTGTAGCACACTGCGGCCCAGGGTCTGATCGCCTCGAGACGACCGTTAACAGAGCTGTTCAACGAAGCCCATGAAGATGGGGAGGGCCATGAGCTGCTGCCCAAGGTCGCGAAGTTCGGGGTAACATAAGGGGCTACCTGAGCCAATGCCAGCCCGGGGACGGAAAGAAGGACCAAAAGAGTACGCAAGCGGTCGAACGACATCCTCGTGTCTCTCGAAGAAGGTGAAGTGGTGACTGGAGAGTTTGAGCGGTATTCCACTGGGCTTTATACATGTCGTCTTCAGGGCCGCGCTGGGTTTGGCAGGTTTGGCCAATGGCGACCATGCATGTGATGGCGTCTGTATACCCAACCTTGACGACCAAACGTGATGAGTCGGTGTCAGTAGTTTCTGGAGCAGACATTTGACAATGATTGATCTGTTCGTCAACTGTCCAAGACTTGTCAGAAATATGGTCTGTTCGAGATTATTTGCAGTTCGCTTGTCTTGGACTCGACGACCGACCATCGTGACGCACCAGAGATACCTGACAGCTGCAGTGTAGCAGAGAATTCGTATCGTCGCTTTACCTAGGCCGAATATGAAGAAACTGCCCGTAGACGCGGGGTTGAGTTCGAGAATCCAGGAACACAGGCACGTCATACTCCCGAGGTAGTATACGTAGCTCAGCTGTCCATACGGGCCGAGGACCGAGTAACGAAACTAGATCTGCGGTGAAACCTGGTGAAACTCGATCAATCGTTGAAGATTTTCATGAACTTACACGGGGGTGATGACAGGTGATAGCCGACTTTGCAGACGCAAGCGATCGCCAGGGTTTGCGACTATTTCTGTCGATCAACTGGTGAAGCTCCACAGAGTTGTGTCCGACGCCTTCGCACCATCGATGTTACATACCTGGGGACTCAAGTGTTTTGGTCTTGGCCGGGCGTGTAGAGGCAACGTCGAGTAAATGATAGCAAACGAGGAGGAGAACATCGTAGACTAGTACAATAGAAAGAGATAATACGGCATTTGATTGAAAGTTAAAGCTTACTGGCAGACACTGCACTGTGGCAGCCTGGAAGCAAGCAGTGAACCAGTGATGCATTGATGGACGGATGCAAATGCCAATCTCGAACCGGCCGTTTTATTAGGAAGCGATTGGGTTGACACTCTGGCGGCCCGGGTTCCTATTACTGCACAGCCTTGCCCGAGGCAGTCCGAGGCCAACACTGGCCAACACCAAAATCGCACGAGGGGTATTGAACTGGTAGCTATGAGAGCTCGTCCACGATCGCTCTTGATATCGGGCATAAAATATATGAGCTGCCTAACCGCGCGCCAGCCACGGCCAGTCACCAGTGAAACACTCAGGATGCTAGTGTTTTCGAGTTGCGGAGCTTGAAGCTCTACGAATGAGACCGCAAGTTGAACTTCTTCCGGGCTCACAAATGTAATTTACGGAGAGAGGAGTGCCAAAGAACCCTCATAGGTATAATTGTTCTCCACACATATTGGGGCACGCGCTCAAACAACGCTTTGGCGAATCAACTTTGTGTCAAGTCAGATCAACCATCCAGCTGGGCGAGAACGATCGGGGTGGTGAATGCGTGCCTAAGGGTGCAAATAGAGGCAAGTTTTGGCATCAGACAAATTCCCTCCAGATCCGACAGAGTCGGTGTCGAGTTCCTGCTAGTGGATCACTAGTTTTTTAGGTTCAGGTGCTTGGGAGCAGGCTGAAGGAGGTCGAGCCTCGTCTCCGCAACTTGCTCCCGTGAAACTAGTCGACTAGTACTTACCGAGCTATTCACAAGGCACGGGAAGGTACAGCCACTTCATGACCTGTGGTTCGATTTCCGGGATGAAAGCTTTGCCTAATCTGGAATAGTTCTTACTACTCACCAGGTTCGACTTTATAAGCAATCGGACAATCTCATCCACTCTCTTCCATCCTGTGGAAACTCGTTCTTTGCCACTGACCATGTCGCAATTACCGCCAGAGCATTTTCTCAATTTACCACGCCCTGATATCGTTGTTGGTGGAAGAGATGGTTTTGTCGATACCACTACCCTCGCTGCACACGACTTCGATGTCGACACACGAACTGGTTTCATGCCACCTGATCCACCAATGAGCCGTCTCCCTGAAGAATGGGAGCCCTGGGAGTCAATCCTCGATACGGTTTTGTCGATGAAACTTCAGCTTGCTGTCAAGCCTGGCCTAACACCAGAAGAGATGGCACAGTCCGCATCATGGAGAGAAAAGGCGCGCAATAATGTGAGCGCTTTCCCCTCATACTGACCATACCTTGCTTATGTTTGGCTTCTCGAACCATAATGTAACCCTATTTCCCGTGGGACGAAACACAGCTACCCCTGCTTTCCACCAAAGCTCTTACCACTTCCGAGCTGTTACTCCGAAGAGCTCATCATGTGCTCACCTTTATCATGCACACGTACATCCACACACTCCCCCTGGAGGCCGAAATCCGTATCCCAGCTAATATCGCTATTCCTCTCCTCGAGGTCTCAATTCACCTCCAGCTGCCACCTGTGGCAACTTACTCCGATACCGTTCTTTATAACTGGCGTCTCCGGTCTCCCTCGGATGAGACGGTCCCACCCGCACTCGATAACCTTCGCAGTCAAGATCTCTTCACTGGCACAAACGATGAACAAGAGTTCTATCTTGCTTCAGCCCGCATTGAAATCAGAGGCGTCGAAGCCCTCGAAGTCATGCGTGCTACGATGGACGAAATGTTCGTCGGAGATGAGATCGCAGTGCGCCGTATCACTGGTTATCTTCACAAACTCGCTGCTGTTGTTGATGACCTCAAGTCTATCCTTCTCGACGTCCGCAAAGGCTGTGATCCAGAATTCTTCTATCACTCCGTCAGACCCTGGTTCCGTGGCGAAGATTCTGATCCGGTCGATAGGAAGTGGATTTTCGAAGGGCTGGAGGATCACCCCGAGATAGACGAGCCGACGGACTTGTCCGGCCCGAGTGCAGGTCAGAGCGCGCTTATTCATGCGCTCGACATCTTCCTCGGGTTGGACAACTGTAGCACCGAGGACGATGGTGCATTGTCCAACGACCAGCGCACCTTACTTCGTCGCATGCAAATCTACATGCCAAGACACCACCGTAACTTCCTGCGTCACCTCACTGCCAATCCAAGACCCATACGGGACCTTGTCCTCCTCGGAGATCCGAAACTTGTAGAGGCGTACAATACGGCGGTGCGCGCTGTCAAAGAGTTTCGAGACGCTCATATCCGAATCGTTGCGATTTATATCATCGGTCCTGCGAGCCGTGAGAGAAGGGCGATGAAAGAGGCGGAAGAAGTGGGGGAGAAGAGACCACCATTGAAGGGCACTGGAGGCACTCATTTGGTGCAGTTCTTGAGGGGGGTGAGAGACAAGACGGCGGAGGCTGTAGTGGAACCAACATCATCACAGTAGAACAACCAACTTAAAGATGACACTGGGCTGTACATTGGTGTACCATTACTTGGGCGCAGTATTGTTTATTCCATATGTATAGTATTTGTAGACAAGTTGTAGCTACAACCCCATCAAATCCCGACTGTTATGACCCCATTCGAGCCTTGAATTCAAGTTGTAACTCGAAGACGGGGCAAAACCCTGATACGCAATATTCCTGTGACGCGCCTCTCATTCTGCTCATCTTCCTTGAATACGCAGTAGAGGATGTGCGAGTCCTTGCAACATCCTACATTCGACAAATAAGGGGTGAGCCTCATGACTCATGTGCACCACCGACCGGGATCTCGATGGTCACTCAGGTTTCCACTCAAAGCGCTCACTCCCCACTGTCCCTGTCATTTTCCACTCGTCTCAGGCCCTTTATCTTCCACTCACCTCTTAAGCCCATCGTACCTAGCTTTAGTGCATGTTAATCCCTCACGTCATACGGTTCTTCCTCGCTTATTGTCCGGTACTCCTCTGTCTCCGCCCCTGCGCGACTCCAAGGACCGATGGGTGGATCATAGGGACGTTGAACGTCGTCAGAGGAAGGATCTACCCAGAGGCTGGAAGGGTCTTTGGGAGATGTTTCATCGATATCAACAAAGTAGCTTGCGGCAGTGTGTTCAACCGGGTTGCGAGGAGGTAAGGAGCTCGGCCGTTTGCGCTGAGGAAAATAGGTGTGGGTGAGACGCGGAAGGAACCTGGGATGGGCGAGTGATAATTGTGGTGTGATCTGGCAAGGATATACAAATTGGCGGGCGGTTCTCGCTGTGAACATACTGCTTCACGTTCGGAAGTCTGGGCAAGAGCCGTGTTTTCGTCGGGTGAACGGAATGGTACGTATGACATCATCGCATTCGGCACGGATGCAAACCCTATACAATCCATGAAACAATAATACTGCTAGTTTGTGAATTATAATCCTACAAATGATGCTTACTTTCTACTCTGTGGCTTTCTTCTTCTTTTCCTCTATGATCTCCACATTTGCAACAGGAACACCCTTGAAAACACCGGTATTGCTCTCTATCAACTCCAACACATCATCAGATACATCGCCCTGAACGACAATTTCGTCTTGTCCCTGTGCGTTTTTAGTAACAGAAGCGCCGGTTGCGAATTTCTGAGCAAGGAACTTGGATGCCTTCTTCAGATCAATGTCTGTGATGTTGCAACCCATTCGTCAGAAACCGGACACATTATTTAGTTTATCAACAAATCGACACACCAAACGCTTCAAGACCATGGATAGCTGTAACAAACTTGCGTTTGTTCCGCTCAATGCGTTTGATGGAGACTTGTGATGCCTTGTATGACCAAACGTGAGTGAAACATCGTGGCCCACGGGAGTGAAAACGCACCATCTTCTTTTTAAGGGCAGCATCCGCCTTCGCCTCTGCTTTAGCCTCCTTCTTTGCAGTATCCTTCTCGAGCTTGGCCTGATCCTCCAAACTAAGCGTCCCAACCTTCGTCTGAAGGGCCTCTGTTCATCATTGGTGAAGAGAGTGAGCGAATCGATCTGCGAAGGGTATGACATGCGTGCATGGATGACTAACCCTCCGAGTAGTACCTCTCGTACAGCTGGGGATGAGCCTCATGTAACCATTCTTTGCACCTAGTGAGGCTAGCCCCGAATTCGCAGTACTCTGGGGGGAAAGTGCAAACTTCATGAAAGTATGACATCAGATACGGTCTATTGAACATCTGTGGCGTCTTACTCTGGCAATAGAGGACCTGCAGGGGCTGGACAGCCTGGGGCTCTTGTTGGTCAGTTGAAGACATTGATTAGATCGACGCCACGTGATCGGACGTTCAATTGCCACACTAGGTCTTACAATGTTACATGCTATCGCCGCCTTTGATCACACACCTTTGTTCTATCCCCTCCCTGCCAACAATACCTACACTCTGTCGAACCTCACTTTCAGAACACCTTCATTTCTACTTTAATTTGTTGTTACATTTTCTTTGAGTGATTTAACGAAGTCGCGGAGCTTACGTAATGTCGGTAGGAGTTAGCGGAACTAAATTATTATTTCAATTCTCTTGTGTATAGGCTTCCATTTGAAGTCGACCTCTACCCAATCTTCTGCAGTGTCCTTGAAACGCCCCAGAAATACAGGAATGATCCGGAGCAGATACAAATCGATATTTCACGCGTCACCGTACCCAGAACCGCCATGAGCGGTGCTCAGTTCGCATCGGACTGTTGGAGGGTAAACCCTCGGCAGTGCTCTCCGAGCCCTGCCCACGAATCCTCTCCCCACTGCCCTTCCTGTGCTCCTGGCGCTTTTGCTGCTCTTCGTATGTTTATTCGTTCCCCTTGTGGAATGACATCAGTCCTTCATGCACCGCTGATCGCAGGATAGCGGGGGTGTGCAGCTCCATTGGGTGTGGACTCGGTGGGACCATACTCCAGCCTCCACCTCGATCCCGCTTCAACGATGGAATTGACCCAGACCCCCAAGACACTTTTTCTCCTCCATACCTCCCCCCATCACCTCCCGAACTAGCCCTTCCCATTCCCGCACCAGTACTCCTGCTCACAGACACGACCGGTTCCGCAAACCCAATACCCTCCCAGTTTTCGGATGCGTCCAGCTTGAACCCCCACCCTTCCTCTCCACGGGGCATAGCCGCTTTGCAAGGGCTACTTATTCCCGGTGGACCATAATGGGCTTCGAAGCCTTCTCGAGCGGCTTGAGGTTGGTGGGTGTCTTGTGGATGACGCTGGTCTGGTTGTGTGACATGGCCTTGCGATGTAGAGGAGTCTTTGTCTTTGATCGTCAATTGGGAGAGGCGAGGCGAGGCGGCGGAGATGAGTCGGCTCTGGGATGGGAGCGAAGAGAGCATCAAGCGGAGACGCGGTGGGTACATTCTTGTATATGTGCACGATGATGAAAGTGTCAGTAATATGGTTACGCCCAGTCCTAGTCGGTTGTTTTGAAGTTTGATCTTCTAAGGGGGTGAGACACCCTGATCGACTTCCGAGGGGGTATGACGTCATCAAAGTGATCCGCACTTGCAGTGAGGTGCAGCGTAGTTGGTCAAATGTAACTGTTTTCCGTATCCGTTACATGTGGAAGAAGGTATACAGTCATAATATAAACATCCGATTGTGCAAAACAAATTGTCTTCATACCCCGTGACGCACAGTGTCGATTCCACCCTCCTTCGTCTCCCGATATGTGATCTTTTGAAGCTCCAAACTAGTTCTCACAGGGTGAGGAGCATTAAAGATGTAATCCATCTCTTCCAGACTCCGACCTCTCGTCTCGACGAACGTAAAGTAGATCACAAAGATGCCCAAAAAGTCGACGGCGAAGTAAAGGAAGTAGAACCGCCAGGAGCTGTTCGTGATCCCCACTGGCGCGGCATATGTGTTGACGAAACTGACAATGCTATACAGGAAGATATCGTCAGCGGCTTACATTGCATGCAGTTGGGGTCAGTCTTACTTGAGCCATAGACCCGAGACAGCGAGCCCTTTGGCACGCGTGTTGGTCGCAAGAACCTCTGTAGGGTACAATGCTTGGACTGATGGAGGGTAAGCTTTCATAGCTAGGTCTCCCACCCAACCACTCACATGGTGTCCATACGAATGCAAAGGCGACCAAAAAGACGTATATGAAGGCGATGCCCACGAGACCAACGGACGGGTGTCCGGCCTGTTTCGCGGTACATGCGATAATGACCGCGACGGACACCGACATCCAGAAACTGGACATCATCAGGAGTGGGCGTCGACCGTAACGCTCGATAATATTCAGGCCTGCGAGGGTTGAAATCATCATGATTGGAGTTTGGAGGGCGTTGCAGAGCAGCTGCGATCGTTCGGAGGCGATGCCCGCTGTTTGAACCTGTTTCATAAGGTCAGCGATGGTGACCCAGAACGTGACCCAGCGACGCTCACCATGAGTGGGAAATAGTACGATGTCGGAGGCAAGTCGATCTGGCCGAAGAAACCGACACACAGTACGATCCACATGCGGTGACGATTACCGCGAGAGTTGAACCTAACGAAGGGCATCACGTGAAGCTGCGGTCACTGGCAGGAGAAAGCACCCATACAGTTCCCTGAAGTCCCACCACTTCTTATCCGAGCCATTTGTCGAAATGGAGGCCTTCATTTCTTCCATCTCGAGGCCGACGATTTTGCTCGCGGGGTCACCGTTCCCGTGATACCTAACGTGCCATGTGCTCAGAACAGTGACACCGCCAAGCAAGAAAGAACTCGCTTTACGAGGATCTCTTTAGCTTTCTCGTCTTCTCCTTGAGCAATGTACCACCGCGGGGACTCTGGAATAAACCACACCAGTGTCATCACAAGAATGGACGGGAGACCTTGTAATGCCATTGGGAGTCTCCAGTTGATTGTCGATCCACCGTTCAGGTAAGCAAGCCCATACTCCACCCAGGTAGAGATGACTGGAATATTTCACTCAGCTTAAGATTCGCATATAGAGCGATGGACGACGCACTGGTTCCCAAGAAAAAGCATGACTGGTACGCGCCAACCATGATACCTCTCCATGCCGGGTGGGCCATCTCTGTTATTCACGTCTATGGCATCAGGGTCGCTCCAAAGCCCCCTGCATCAAAGCACGCACCAACTGCCCAACTCTGGGCAGAGGGGCCTAGCATCACTGTGCCGACTCCGAGGACGATTCTTCCGGCAATGAGGTCACGAGGTTTCTCCGCACTTGCTTGGCAGATTGCGCCAATCAATGTGATAGCGGAGGCGATAAACATGCCGCGTTTCCGCCCCCACTGGTCCGCACACGGGCCAGCAGCAAAACTACCGATAACATTTCCTAAGCTCAAGATTACCCCATGTCCTCCGCACGTTCCACTGCAAGAGCCATAGAAACTTACCTATGACATAGAGAGCAGCAAGGAAGCCGTTCGTTGCTGCGATGTTCGTTCCAAACTGAGCCTTAAAGTTTGGCATCGCCGAAACACCACCAAAGGTATTTGAATCGAAACCATTCTGAGCAGAGCAGAGATATGTGACGAAAAGACAAGTAAATAGTTTGAACGTTGTTCGTGACCAAAATCGTGGGGGTTCTAAAAGCAGCGCCTCAGCCATTGCCGTGTCTTTTTGCATCGCAATGGCTCGGCTATTCGTAGGTTGGTCGTGACGGACGTCATGTTCGTTCCTGACGGCGTTAGTGTCGTCTTCGTGGTGGATGGAGGTCTTCTCCTGGCTCATGATGAGAAGGCAATTCGGAGGAGGGAGGAGCGCCCGGAGGTTTGTCGCATCACGCACTTCGTCTTATATGTATGGGACCCGGATTTAAGCTCAGTGGAGCTTCTTCAGGACAACGAGCAAGGGTACGTGGGGACGTGGAACCTGACAGAATGACATGACTTTGTCAACTATCCTGCAATACAACCCTCAGCCATCATCCGGTTCTGCTCAGATCCGAGATAATATATGAACAGAACAAGAGCCAACGGTCTCACCTTTTGAACATTCCACGAAAAAGACAATATGAAGGAGGCACGTGAGTTCATGTGACCACCAAAATGCGGGGCCTCTCTTTCAGCTGACCAGAAGCTCCCGAGGGCCACATCATCGTCAATGTAGTGTGGGTAAGGATGTTAAGGATACCTGTCCTCGATAACGAACTCCTATTTCTCCGAGATTTCTCAATCAGGGACAACGTGACGGAATGCGGGGCGGTGAAGACGCAAGTCGGAGGCCCCATGATCACTATGTACTTGTGCGAGGCCAGGTACCACAAGATGTTGGTGGCCTACGTGTACTACTGAGGTACAAGGCAAGTGTAGGATTTAGCTTATGCGTGAGAAACGGAGTACATAAGGCGTTTCTCTTCTCTTCCTACACGTACCACATTGAGACTAGTCCTGTTGTCGTACTCCTCGATACAATCATTTTTTGCACGCCCACTCGCAGGCAACAGACAAGTTTTATTCGGTCTAGATCTACTGTCCGATGCTGCGGACTGCCCACGCCGCTCCCATCAACTCTCGCTCGCCCAGCAATTTCGGGTCCAATTTTGGGCCGAGAAAGCCCGAGCCTCCGGCTGTTCGCCCCAGTCCTAGTCAACCATCCATTCTCGTTCCTTCCTACATTTTGTCTTTTCTCGTCTGTAAGCTACAAAACCGCAACGCACAGAGCATAGAATTACCCTTGATATCGCAGATTTGACACGATCCGAGTCAGGCCCAAAACTGAATCTACGACAGTCTAAGTCCGCGCGACACGCCCAATAACTCAGCGAAGAAAAAAGTTGGTGTGCTTTGACTAGGCAGACCGGAGATCGAAGGAAGACAGTCGTTTTTCCTTCACTACGGCTTTGAAGAGCGGCCTCGGATACT
>JBBPJZ010000937.1:0-11579 GCA_038089015.1 Chalciporus aff. trinitensis
CGATCGAGCGGGCCGTGGAGGTTGCAGAAAAGTCACGAACACCTCTGGATGACCACCGACGGCTAGGTATTCGAGCAATGAACCCACCGCTCTTCCTTGAAGCAAACATACTGTAGTGGATTAACTGAACTCGACCAATGCCTAATTGGGCACCTTAACCGGCAGTGACGAGGGGGTCGGGGACACCGGAGACCACCCTGGATTCCGTTTCCCTACTTTCATCGTACTCTTGCTTGTAGTAAATTCCTGGAATGTCTACCAGGAAATCCGGTCTTCAAAAGGAAGTCCTTGCGCTATATAGACGGCAAGTGATCTTGTTTCCCCCGTCGTTACGGAGACTCACAAATCACATAGCGCACTCCGGATGATACGAACGAAGCCGTCATCCACCCAACCCAAGTTCTCACTCTTCGTTCGCTATACGTTTCACACTCAAGCATCCTTACTATCCCCTCGTAACGTCTCCGCGATCGAACACCTTATTAGACGCGGAAAACGACAGATAGAGATCTACGAAAGCCCCTCTGTCAAGGACTGCCAAATCTCACAGGCGATGCTGGATTGGGAACAAGCTCACAGACCGAGTGGACATGACGTTCATACCAGCTAGTATTCAGGTTCATTCACCCGTCATCTAATAGTACTTATCATCCGGACGAAGCTGTATTAAACAAGGCTGTGGGATATCTAATATAGACGGTGGAAGGGGGCCTAAGCATCCGTTGGAGCTGGAGTTGATGATGACGAGGACGCCAATGCCGCTGCGGCTTCCTTCTTTCGTCGAGCTGCTGTTCGTTCCCTACGAGTCATTGGCCGAGGTGAAGGTTCTGGCACTTTCAAAATGTCTTCTTGAGACATGGCTCCCTCGGCGAACAACTTCTCGTAGTGCAGTCGTCGCTCGTTGAGGACAAATTTCATGCGGGCCATTGATTTCCGACACTGCAAAGAAGTTCGATGTATGAGCTGATGTGCAAAAGAAGTAGGCAAGGGTCGACGGACCATTTTGTCCAAGGTCGGAGCAGCGAGTGCTTCCGGATTTTGGATACCCAATCTCCTTGCCTCCTCGCCCTGGGAAGCAAGCAAGTTGCGCTCTCGCAAGAGAACATACCACAGAGTATGCAAATCCTTGAAGCTCTTTCGCCTGAGCTCGGCGGCGGTCCAAGGACGTCCTAACAGAGACCGAAAACATTAGGCATAATTGAGACGCGCCGTTTAGCCCACACACCTGACTCGGTGAGATAATCTCTACCCTCCAGAGTCTCATATTTCACCACACCGTCAACTTGTCTCTTGCGGAAGAATGCCCAGAGACCATGATTGGGGTCAACTTCAACACCGAGATGTGGCCGCTTTCGGGATGTCGTGGTCGAACTTGATGAAGCTTGAGTTGAGGCCCACCGTAGCTGCTGAATGGCGCGTATTGCACGCGAAGAACGTGCGGACTGAAGCACGCAAGACATGGTATGGAGGGTCCAGAGAACAGAGTGCAAGGTTTTCACTTCATGACACAGCCACTACTACCGTCGACCGTGTTTCCTTTTTGGTCAGGGGGAGTCCACCAATGCGAAATCTATAAAACTATCTACATATCCTTTTACATCCAAATGATCTGTCGACTAGTCTACCGAGTCCGTTTCCCTGTCTCTACTCCGAGTCCTTCCTTCCACAACCAATAATTGACTGTTATCTTGAACCTGCAAATATGGGTTTGCTACTGCGTCGATGGTGTGGTCTAATGAGGCATCGAACAAATCTGGATTCTTCAACGGATCCAGGAGAAGCCGAATGGGATTGAGGAAATCCGCGCCAAGACTGCTCCCCATACGCAGTCTCACCACGACAACGAGCAGGATAGCTGAGACAACGATGTTCGCAATCAGGACGTAGACCCCATAGCGCGGAGCGAAGTTTTGATCGGAAATCGACAAAGGAACACTGGCGCTAGTGGTGTTAGCCCCGATGGATGGCCACATCCCAAAGCTGTATGCTCCCATAGCCATGCCCAGGACTGTACTCCAAATGATCCCCTCCGACTCGCCAGCGCTGGAGGCGCCCGCCAGACTGTCCTGGTCCACGTACTCCGGAATGTCCACCACAGACGAAGAAGCTAGACAAGTGGATGAGGGGAGGCTAGTGTTACAAATCAAGCTGATAATGTCTTTTGCCCATTGGTTGCTCGACATCACGTTTGGCCACCACGTTCCATTCGGTACGAATTCAGTGTAATTGCTTGTGGAGGAGAGTGTTCCGGCCACTAATATGGGGGTGGCGTTGAAGCGGAATGGCGAAGAAAACGCGCGTTGGGTAATAAGAGATAGGGTCTGGTTATCGCTATCATCATACCACAGCCCTGCGTGGCTGAGATTGGGCACACATGTGGTATTCTGGGCAGCCACCGGGACTGAGGAGAGTTGTTCGGCGGAAATCGTGAAGCTATTGAGAATAGTAGTGAACGAAAACCCAAGCTGGTTCAAGGAAGAGTAAGGGAAGGGAGGGAGGGGAGGGTAGTACATGGCTCCAGACGGGCCTCCTGTTGTTATATTAACGCCACTGATCTTGATGACCCTAACTGTGTCTTGCATGCCCAGACACCATGATTCCGTCACCAAGCTCAATTGCTGGGCTGCGGGTGTGACCCATGACGAGCCTGGCGCCTCCGAGACTGGAACATCGAGTGAGCCAAAAGGCACTCCAATCGGCGCCCAAACAACTTGGGGCATCAGCCCCCACGAGTCATTGACGGACAACCCAGTTGCCAACGCTAGCCCCCAAACCGCTAACAGGACGAGTAAGGGCCACTCGACACCGTGCGACACCAAGTAGCTGGCGAGGTTTCCGACGGAAGGGTTGGCGTATGCAGAGGCCTTCCGGCTGCGAATGCCTCCGCGTGCTAACTTGAAGAGAACATAACGCTTGCCAACCACCATTATGACAGCCGACGTGATGGTGGTTGAAAGGGCTGATATCCCTCGCTGCAGATTCGAGATGGGAGTGAAAGGGACGGACCAACCCCCGCTTCCTGCAGCAGAGAGTATCAGGCCCACAAGGACAAGGGATGCTGTTGTGAAGAGGAAGGAGCAAAGCAGGACGACGAGATCTGAGGCATCGGATAGCCATCGTGATCGACTTGCTATGTATGACGCGTTGTGATTCTTCGATGGCATCCACCTCTTCCCCAGCAGGGACTGGATGACATCTCTTTCCATAAAGCAAAGAATAGTTCAGCGAAAGGAGGGTAATTGCTGTGGTAAAGTGACAAGTCAATATCTGCAGTAGAGTAAGAGTGCATAACTCTCACCGAATTGCGAGTTAAACGCGAGTATCGTCAGGAAGAGCGGCGCGGAAAACTGAGGTACCCAAAACCACGTCCCAGGACAAGGGAAGAAACTTGATGGGTTTCTTTAATACACGCTGGTGTTGGCTCGATCATCAGCGTGGTGTGAGGCGATGGCCCTCTCGCAAAGAGGCTCTGTTAGGTCACACGCAACCGGTGTTTACTTTTAAGCCATCTCCACAGAAGCTTCTGCTTTACCCATCATCGTTGATTCATTGCCCAAGTTGGTCTCCTCTAGTACACGAGGGTTCTTCATCGGCCCCCTTTCGGATTTTGGACGCCCAATCTCCTTGCTTCCTCACTCTGGGAAGCAAGCAGGTTACGCTCTCGCAGGAGAACATACCACAGAGTATGCAGGTCCTTGAAGCTCCTTCGTCTGAGCTCGCGGTCCATGAACGTCCTAGTAAAAGAGACCGAAAACAATGAGCTGACAGGCATCGTTGAGACGTGCCCTTTTAGCCCACACACCTGACTCGGTGAGATCCTCCAGAGTCTCATGTTTCACCACACCGTCAACTCGTCTTTTCAAAAGAACGCCCAGAGACCATGATTAGGGTCAACTTCAACGCCGAGATGTGGCCGCTTTCGCGTCCACCGTATTTCCTTTTCGGTCAGAGGGTCCACCAATGCGAAATCTGAGAAGGTGTATAAGACTATATATCTACATCTCTTTTTACATCAAATGATCCATCGACTAGTCTACCAAGTCCGTTCCCCTGTCTCTACTCCTAGTTCTTCCTTCCACGACCAAGAATTGATTGCTATCTTGAACCTGCAAGTATGGGTTTGCGAGTGCGTCGATGGTGTGGTCTGATGAGGCATCGAACAAATCTGGATTCTTCAACGGATCCAAGAGAAGCCGAATGGGATTGAGGAAATCCGCGCCAAGACTGCTCCTCTTACGCAGTCTCACCGTGACGACGAGCATGATGGCTGAGACGACGATGTTCGCAATCAGGACGTAGATCCCAGACCGCGGAGCGAGGATGAACCCGTCAGCAGATATGGGAACATCTGTGACGTTGGTCCCGATGAGTGGCCACATCGCAGAGCTGTATGCTCCCATAGCTAGGCCTAGGATTGTACTCCAAAGCATCCCTGCTTGGTCCACAGCAGGTAGACCCGCCACGGTGGGGTTGACGGTGATTGAAAAGTCCATCAAAGATGAACCTATGCAGACGGATGGTAGGCTAGTGTTGCAGATCAAGCTGATGATGTCTGTTGCCCATTGGTTGTTCGACATCATATTCGGCCACCACGTTCCATTCGGGGTAAATTCAGTGGAATTGCCGGTGGAAGAGAGTGTTCCACCCACTACGACGGGGGCGCCGGTAAAGCGGAATAGAGAGAAGGAATTGGAGACAATGGATAGTGACCCATCATCGCTGTTGTCAGACCACAGCACCTCAGGACTGAAAGCAGTCGAGACACATGGGATTTTTGGGCAGTAGGCGGGAGGGAGGACAATTGTTCGACGGAAAGGATGAAGCCGTTGAGAGCAGTGGTGAGTGTAAAACCCTCACGATTAGAAAAGTGAGGGAGGGGAGGGTAGTAGATGGTTCCAGCTGGGCCTCCCGCTGTTATATTAACCCCAGGTATCTCGATGAGCCCCCAACAGTCATTGGCGGTCAACACAGTTGCTAGCGCCAATACCCAAACAGCTAACAAGGCAAGTAATGGCAAATCAACACCATGCAGCACCAAGTTGCTAACGAGGTTCCCAACGGAAGGGTTAGCGAGTGCAGAGGCATTCCGGCTGCGGATGCCTCCACGCTCTAGTTTGAAGAGAATATAACGCTTGCTTGTCACCATGATGACAGCAGACGTGACGGTGGTCGAAAGGGCTGATATTCCTCGTTGCAGAAAGGAGAAGACAGTGAGTGGGGGAGCGGAATAAGAGTTTGTTACAGCAGAGAATATTAGGCCCACAAACACGAGGGATGCCGTCGTGAAGAGGAGGGAGCAAAGCAGGACGACGAGGTCTGCGGCATCGGATAGCCATCGTGTCCGACTCGCTGCGTATGACGCGTTGTGATTCTTCGACGACATCCACCTCGTCCCCAACAGGGATTGAAGAACATCTCTCTCCATAAATCAAGGAGTAGTCCAGCGAACGAAGAATTGCTGCGGTTAAGCGACAAGTCAATATCCGCGGTAGAGAAAGAGTACACAACTCTCACCGAATTGCGAGTTAAACGCGAGTATCGTCAGGAAGAGTGGCGCGGAAAGCTGAGGTACCCAAAACCGCGTCCAAGGACAAGAAAAGAAACTTCATGGGTTTCTTAAGTACACATTGGTGTCTAGCTCGAACGTTAGGTGGTGCGAGGCGATGATACTGTCGCAAGGAGACTTGGTTGGATCATACGTAACCGGTGTTTATTCTTAAGCCGGCCCCACTGAAGCTTCCGCTCTGCCCAATACCATTGATTCATTGCCCAGGCTGGTCTACTCCCGTGCACTGGTGTACTTCATCGACCTTCCTCGCTTTCGATCCGATGAGGCACGGGGGGGGTACTCGGGGAGTGCCTCAGTTCATGAGAGTATTTCGTCCACTCTGCCCATGGTGTCCTTGTGATAACCTGCTTGCTTCCCAGAGTGAGGAGGCGAGGAGATTGGGTATCCAAATTCCGGAAGCACTCGCTGCTCCGACCTTGGACAAAATGGTATCTTTGGTGCCTACGGCCCAGAGAACCTCATTGTCTACGCAACATTCCAAAATCCAAACCTTGTGCTTTCGCAAGAGAACATAGCAGAGTGTGCAGATCCTTGAAGCACTTTCGCCGAGCTCGGCGGCAGTCCAAGGACGTCCTAACAGAGACCGAAAACAATGAGCTGACAGGCATCATTGAGACATGCCCTTTGGCCCACACACCTGACTCGGTGAGATAATCTCTACCCTCTAGAGGCTCAACTTGTCTTCTGCGGAACAATGCCCAGAGACCATGATTAGGGTCAACTTCAACACCGACTCGGAGATGTGGCCGCTTTCTGGATGTCGTGGCTGAGCTTGATGAAGCTTGGGTTGAGGCCCACCGTGGCTGCTGAATAGCGCGTAATGCACGCGAAGAACGTGCGGACTGAAGTACGCAGGATAATCGATAGGGTATGGACTCTGGAGGGTCCAGAGAACAGACTGGAAGGTTTTCACGTCGCGACACAGCCACTGCTACCGTCAGGGGGAGTCCATCAATGTGGAATCTGAGAAAATGTACAAGGCTATCTACATCTCTTTGTACATCAAATGATACATCGACTAGTCTCAGACTGAGTCCGTTTCTCCGTCTCTACTTCTAGCTCTTCCTTCCACGACCAAGAATTGATTGCTATCTTGAACCTGCAAATATGGGTTTGCAAATGCGTCAATGGTGTCGTCTAATGAGGCATCGAACAAATTTGGATTCTTCAACGGATCCAAGAGAAGCCGAATGGGATTGAGGAAATCCGCGCCAAGACTGCTCCCCATACGCAGTCTCACCACGACAACGAGCATGATGGCTGAGACGACGATGTTCGCAATCAGGACGTAGATCCCAGACAACGGAGCCAAGATCACTCCGTAAACAGACATAGGAACATCTGTGACGTTAGTCCCGATAAGTGGCCACATCGCAGAGCTGTACGCTCCCATAGCGAGGCCTAGGATTGTACTCCAAACGATCCCTGCTTGGTCGATCCCTGTTTGGTCCACGGTATAGAGAGCTATGGCGTTCATGAAGGGTGAAATGTCCGTCAAAGATATATCTAAGCAGGCGGATGGGAGGGTGGTGTTACAAATCAAGCTGGTGATGTCCCTTGCCCATTGGTTGCTCGACATCACGTTTGGCCACCACGTTCCATTCGGTACGAATTCGGTGTAATTGCCGGTGGAGGAGAGTGTCCCACCCACTAAGATTGGAGTGGCGTTGAAGCGGAATGGCGAAGAAACCGGGCTATGGGTAACAAGGGATAGGGTCTGGTTGTCGCTATCGTCATACCACAGCCCTGCGCCATTTTGATTGGGCACGCATGTGGTATTCTGGGCAGTCGGCGGGACTGAGGAAAGTTGTTCGACAGAAATCGTGAAGCTATTGAGAATAGTGGTGATCGAAAAGCCCACATTGTGTTGAAACTGAGGACGGGGAGGATAGTAGATTATTCCAGATGGACCTCCTGTTGTTATATTAAGGCCACTAATCTTGATGAGCCCGATGATGCCATGCACGCCCAGACACCATGTTTCCGTCACCAAGGCCAATTGCTGGGCTGCGGGTGTGACCCATGACGAGCCTGGCACCTTCAAGATTGGAACGTCAAGTGAGCCAAAAGGCACTCCAATCGTCTCCAAAACAACTTGGGGCGCCAGCCCCCACGAATCATTGATGGACAACCCTGTTGCCAGTGCCAGCCCCCAAACCGCTAACAGGGTGAGTAATGGCCACTCGACACCTTGCCACAGCAAGTAGCTGAAGAGGTTTCCGACAGAAGGATTTGCGTATGCAGATGCTTTCCAGCTGCGAATGCCTCCCTGTGCTAACTTGAAGAGAACATAACGCTTGCCAGCCACCATTATGACAGCCGACGTGATGATGGCCGAAAGAGCTGATATCCCTCGCTGCAGATTCGAGATGACAGCCAAAGGGGCGAACTGAAGCCTGCCTCCTGCAGCAGAGAGTATCAGGCCCACAAGGACCAGAGCTGCTGTTGTGAAGAGGAAGGAGCAAAGCAGGACGACGAGATCTGAGGCATCGGATAGCCATCGTGACCGACTTGCTATGTATGACGCGTTGTGAATCTTCAACGGCATCCGCCTCTTCCCCAGCAGGGACTGAAAGGCATCTCTCTCCATAGTGCCAAGAATAGTCCAGCGAATGGAGAAGAATTGCTGTGGTAAAGCGACAAGTCAATATCTGCAGTAGAGTAAGAGTGCGCAGCTCTCACCGAATTGCGACGTGAACACGAGTATCGTCAAGGAAGGTGGCGGAGAAATATGAAGTACGCAAAACCACGTCCGAGGACAAGGGAAGAAACTCCATGGTTTTCTTTAATACACGCTGGTTTTGGCTCGAACATCAGCATGGTGTGAGGCGATGGTTCTTTGCAAAGAGACTCTGTTAGGTCACACGCAACCGGTGTTTACTTTTAAGCCATCTCCACAGAAGCTTCTGCTTTACCCATCATCATTGATTCATTGCCCAAGTTGGTCTCCTCTAGTGCACGAACGTTCTTCACCGGCTCCCTCGCTTTCGATCTGGTGAGGCACCCGGTACTCGGGGAACGCCTTAGTTCATCAGCGTATTTTCGTCCAGTCTGCCGGCGGTATCCCTGTGCTGAGACTGGGGTTTGCAATGTCGCAAGAGTTTGCACAGGTTCACTGGGCTATAGATAATAATAGGGGGGTAGTTATTCTTAATGCATGAGTTTAGACGAGGCACTGCATGCACTAGTCATGTTTACCTCCCCGTCCAGCTGCCAGGCAGTGTCGCCCATCTGGTTGCGTACCATCAAGACTTATTCAGCCCACATCGAGAAAGGGAGAATTACGACAGAAGAACGAGATTAAATGGGTGGATGTAGAGATCTATTGCTTTGGTTTCTTAACTAAAAGAAACATTAGCCTCTCCATCCCTATATAAAGAAAAAATATCACGCACCTCCATATTTACTCCTCGCCAACACACGACCGACGACACCGCCAAAGTCTAATGCACCACGCACGACCTTGTATCTGTGCACACAGCGCTCGGCAGAGTGATACATTGCCACACGTGAGCAACGCACCTGACACCGGGCAAATCTTGTGTACGACCACCACGGACCAAGACCACGGAGTGCTCCTGTAAATTATGTCCTTCACCCTGGATGTACGCCATGATCGAATTCCCGTTGGATAGCTTGACACGAGCGACCTTTCGCTTGGCTGAGTTGGGCTTCTTTGGTTTTTTAATGAAGATTTGTGTGCAGACCCCCTTTTTCTGAGGACATGTGTCAAGGAGTGGAGATTTTGGTGGGACATCCCTTCGTGGTTTCTTTCTTCGCATGGACTGGTTGAGAGTCATGGAGAGGAACGACGATGCGCTGAACGTCCGCGACTGTGAAGACAAGGGCGAGGTCACTTGAGATATGAGCGAACATGTTCTCGGTAATTGGGATGCGCCCCGGAGCAAAGAGAACATCCTGGACGTAGCTTAGTGTTAGACGTCAGATTCTTAGCTAGTAGACTACACAATGAAAGGTGCTAATAGAGACTCAGTACAGATTATGTAAGCATCATCGCGTAGGCGCCTGCCCTAGATTCCCCTATAGTCGCGACGAGTGCCATCGACCTTCTCCAACTCGACCACCATGCCAGCCGCGCGCTCATCCCGTCAGCGACGCGCACGGAGAGCACCGTCAGAAGACCACATCGAAGAAGACGAAAATCCCACTCAAAGACGCGCAGATGACGTCGACAACGACGGGGACTCCGAGGACGACGCGCAGCCCGCGCCCAGGTCTGTAAAAAAGGAAAAGAAACCAAAGATCACCCGTGGCGATGACGAACCTCGTGAAGCCAGTCAATCCAATGGTGATGACGATGATGACGAGAGAATAGATATTGAAAACTTCAATGACCAGCCCTTGGACAAGAAGGAGGGTGCAAAGTTGCATGGGATAGCACAGGACTGGGAAATGATCAGAAAGCAGATTCACCAGAGTTCCTTCCGTCTTGTCAAAGACGTTGCGATGTCACTAGCAGAAGTGCTAGAAATCGGTCAATCTGGAGAGGTTGGTATCTCATACATTGTCATTAGATCTATTCACGATGTTATTACTTCAATAGGCATTAGAAGAGGTTGATATCCTCATGAAAGAATTGCTTGATATTGACCATGAGATGCGCTCTCATGAAGAAACTCTGCACAACCTCCACCAGTCCCTCATGCGTGGAGATGTCGTCGTGAGCACCCATGCTTTTCACCACCTCCTTATTGTTTATGGTCACTGTTCCAGGAAAATGTCACGGAGACATACGAAAATGACGTGAAGCGGCGCATTGACGAACACAGCCAGAAGACCACGCGTCAAAAATACGCTGGTACGGAAACATACATAGAGTTCAAGCAAGCTATATACGTACGTCCGCTGAACTGGAGGTAGACGCCAGTCATCTCACATCGTCCTCAGGAGGTGCAACATCCGGATGAAGCAATCCCACCCATTAATGATCTCGTACCAAGAGGTCTGTCATTCATAGTTGCGGCTGTAACAACCCTTGACGGCCTTCACAGAGGACGGGGACGCCAGCGATGGCGAAGACGAGCTTGAGGTTGGCGGTGTCACCCAGGACTACAAGTGTCCTATTACGCTCACTCCGTTGGAGAATCCAATGACTTCGTACGTAGTATCTGTCCGCTGCATTGATAGTTGTCTGAATACCCTTCCGCGAACAGCACGGTTTGCGGGCACTATTATTCCGGAGCCGCTATTCAAGAGTTTTTGAAGAAGGCGGGATCGGCTGGGAAGCCCTGTCCTGCATCTGGCTGTAACAAGCGGATCACGCTCGCCAATCTCAAAGTTGACAAGGCACTAGAGAAGAGAGTGAAGATTGCTGCAAGAATACAACGAAGACGGGAGGAAGAAAGTAACGATGATGTTGATGAAGTTATAGAGTAGACCATGGACGCAGATTACCTTATACCATTGTCTCAATGTAATGTTTGTCTTCTTGCTCATATATAAATATATAAATGTGCAACGACCGTGTATGTATCTCGTGAATGCCAACCAGATGAGTGTCCTCGCCCGTGTTAAATAAGGTATAAATCGAAACCCGCTTCAATGCGGTAAATCGACCAATCCACCCGCCTCCCTCACCCTCCGCTCCCTATCCTTATTATTCCTCACAACCTTCTCTATCTCACACCCCAACGCCCAACACCACGCATCTCTCTCCACCTTGCTCCTCATACGAAACACGAGCATCTTATGCTTCCCCCTCTTCGCAAGACGAGGTATGGGCGACGTCGGTTGGAACGCACCTGCTGGCGCATTCCCATGCATATCCGCCAACGCCATCGTTTTCCGATACCAGATGACGAACAACTCGTCTTCTTCCGATTCATGTGTCTCGAGACCGTCACAGTAACGTCGTGGCAAGCCAGTCGACTCAGGATTGAACTCGCCACGCCGCAGCGTAAGCGCTGCAAGGTACCCAGAACATACGTATGCGTCGAGCAGACTGATCTCTTTCGAGTTCTTGTGATGTAGCGTCGTATCGGGAGAGACG